>PVKA01002564.1:103173-123126 GCA_004027165.1 Ctenomys sociabilis | reverse complement strand
GAGGTGCTGGTGATGTAGTATTGTTTTCCATCCTTTGTTTTTGAATCTATGAATATCCCTTTGAGTTAAGTGTGTTTCTTATATACAGCATATTGTTGGATTTTGTTTCCTAGTCTACTGTGCCAGTCTATTTCTCTTATGTGGTGAATTGAGTCCATTTACATTTATAGTTATAATTGAAATGTGTTGACTTATGTTTGTCATGACAATTACCTGCTGTTATTTATTCCTTTGTGTCCTGTGTTTAATTGTCTGTCCTGTTTAGTGGGTTCCTCCATTCTCATTCGTAGAGATAAAGTCATTGTGATCTCTCTCTAGAACATCTTTCAGCAGCCTGTGTAGGCATGGCTTTCTCATCATGAAATTCTTTACTTGTTCTTTGTTGTGGAAGTATTTTACTTCTCTAACAAACTTGAAAGAGAGTTATACAGGGTACAATAGTCTGGGCTGGAATTTGTTTTCATGTAGGACTTGAAGAACTCTGCTCCATGCTCTCCTTGCCTTCATGGTTTGTGTAGAGAAGTTGGCTGTAATTCCGATGGGTTTTCCTTTGAATGTGATCAGCTTCTTCTCTCTAGCAGCTTTCAGTATATTATTTTTGTGCTGGATTTCTGGGATCTTGCTATATGTGTTGGTGTGTTTTTACCTAGGTTGAAGTTATTTGGTGTTCTATATACTTCAGTGACCTGAATGTTGGATTATTTCCTCATATTTGGGAAGTTTTCTGCGATTTCTTCTCCCCAAATTCTTTTTATGTCATTTGTGTGTTGACTCTTTCATTCTCACTGATACCAATTAATCGCACATTGTTCATCCTAGCATCATCTTGCAGGTGATAGATTATTTTTTCCTGCATTCTCATTGTTTTTAAGAGACCCTTTCTCACCTTTTCACTAGCTGCACCAGGGTCTTCAAGATCTGCAACTCTGTCTTCACTTTCACTCAAATGGTTTTATAGGCTCATGATTGATATTTTCTGTTCTTCTATACCTGTTTCATGCATTCTATTTCTTTTCTGTATTGCTCATTGATATTTTAACTCTTCTGTATCTCTTTGACTCTGTTTCACACACTCTATTTCTTTTCTGTATTGCTCACTCAAGCAATCCGTCATGTTTCTGATCTCCTCTATTTTTTCATCCATGTCCTTTTTAGAGGTAGTTATTAATTATTTTTCTGCAGAGTTTCTTCCAAATTGGGTTTCCTCTATATATTTCCAGACTTGTTTCTGTATTTCAGATGCTATGATTTTAAAGAATTCTTTTTTTTCAAAGAATTATTTTTTGATTTCAGAAATTATTTCTGCTTTGAGTTCCTCATGACCTTTCAGTTGTTGTTTCTTTGCTTCAGATGCTATTAATTCATATTCATTTGGAATAGTGCTCTTTGCACTTGTTCTGGGTGAGCATTGGTTTTCCCCCAGATGTCTCTGGATTTGATTCTTTATTTCAGATGCTGTGTATTCAGATATTTCTTTTTTAATTTCAGGCATTAATTCTTGTCTGAGTTTCTCTATACCTTTCTGCTGTTGTTCCTTTGCTTCCATATCTGTTAATTCTTTCATTTCAGCTAAGCTAGTGTCCTCTGCACTTACTGGTAGACACTAGGCCTGAAATTGCATTTTTTATCCTTGTCTCTGTCATTTTGTATAGCACTGACCTCTGCCAACCTATTAAGTTTGAGATTATCCAGTTATGCCTATCCTGGATCTAGCTGTTGTGTTCATTTCCTTTTTACTGAATCTTCTATGGTTCCCCTCTTTCAGTTCCCTGGTCAGGTGAGCATGAACCAAACCAGGATGCAGAGTGAGTAGTGAAAATTCCCACTATCTTGGCTGACTTTGGGGCAAAGATCCAGAAAGTTACCGGAGTCGGCCCTAGTGTCTCAGGCAGGTCGCTCTCTAGGTGGGTGGGCCTGGGCTTTGGTGGGTCCGCTGGGCTCTGAAAAGTACAGTGGGTGTTCTTATTCACAGGGTAGGCTGTGCTGGGTCAGCCAACCTGTGCTGGGTCTGGGGCTATGGGTCAGAACTGGAGAAGGCTGGGAAAAGTCCCTTCAGTGCTGCAGGGCTGGAGGCCTCACTCACAGCCTGAGCTGCACTGGGTCTGGGGCTGTGGGGTTGGACCAGGTATCACTGGGAACTGTCTCTCCTGCGCGGTGGGCCTGGAGCCCTCCCTCACAGGCTGAGCTGCACTGGGTCTGGGCCACCAAATACCCATAATTTATACTAATAAAATCTTAAATTAATATAAATTATGGATATTTAATATAAATATCTAATAGCATAATAAATTATTCTGTCTATACGATATTTTCAAGGACATGAAAATCTTAATCTTTTTTTTTAAAAAATCTACTATTTTAATGAGTTCTTCTGGAAAGAAGTATTCCCCTGGGAAAATTTTGAAAACTGGATGCTTGGGATTTGTGTCATCATTCTATGATCAGAGAACTGAGAATCAGGTATACTGCTTATAACAATTCTCTTATGTGTTCACTCTTTATCATTTGAAATAAATATTCCAAGGCTGTTTTTAAATCTTTCACATGAGCAGTTTCATTCAGTCTGGACTCATTTCTGAAAATATAAAGTGCAGGACTTTGTGATGACTTAGCACAAAGTAAGCAATTGATTGACTGATTGATCCACTGAAAGAAAGGACAATAGATATGTATAAGTGAATTTCATCTAATACCTTTAAATAACCCCTAGGTTAGAATTAAAAACCAGTATCACCAAATATCATATAGTCTCCCTAGTACAATTAGTCTAAAGAAGAAATACAAATAGAAATGTACAACAACTAAAATCAGTTGAGTCACATAGTTAGGGCATACTGAACGGCATATGTTGCAGGGTACAAGGCAGCTTTTCCTCTGGATAGTTAACAACCTACATTCACAGATCAAAATTGGAGAAATAGAAGAGCTGCAAGGCCAGCCAACATTTTGGCCCTAGCCTTTCAAGGTCAGCAAAGACTCAGAACATAGGTGAACCTGTACTGTAACATCATGAAACTCAGTTGCGCTCCAAATTTTCTGAACAAGGAGATTATGGAGCCACAGGGCAAGGAGATCAATGATCTATAGTGTACCTAGGGAGAGTCACATGGAGAGAAAACTTTCTCTCAAGCTCTCACAGAGAGCAAACTGGTCAAGCATTACCCATGACTCATCCACATGGATGACACAGACAAAGGATCTTCAGAGTAAGGTACAGGATTACAAGATAAACCCTAAGGGAACTTCACTGACTTCATCAGAAACAAAAGCCACATCTTTTGGTATATAGGTCTTGATCTATCTCTGTCTTAACCATTCAGCAGAAAAGTGTAAAAATCAGGTATGTAACGTAGGGCCATAATAATTAGTTGAGCTTTAAATGGCTACAGTCAACAACTTCTTCAGACTACTCACTATTATTGTGGAATGCTGGACTGTGTTGGATTTTGTCGCTGAGTTCAGGCTCCTAAATTGGTTTAATGACAATGGAGTGCCCATCTTTGACAGGTCTAGAGAAAAAAAAAGTTATAGAAAGAAAGAATCATGATGTGTGTATATAAACAGTACAGTTAGGATAAGTGTGCCATGCTTCTGCATCAGTCTATGAGAAGCAAGATTTGCACTAATAGTGGTTGGACAAGATATTATGTCAGCTTCTAGTACTATGGACAACCACTGGGAAAATAACAAGGTAGAAAGTGTTAATTATTGAATCTGTGATATAATTCAGCTATAAAAACTAAGTAAACAGCTATACTCTCTTAATGTACTGATAAGAGACATCTGCTATAATAATGTCTGTAAGTATAATATCATATATGCACCTTGTATGATACCAAAACATGAAAACAGTTTGCAATGTATTAATTTTTCGAATCTGTCCTATTAATGTGTCTTGAAACTATCTCATTGATATTTGTACTTCAATAAAATAAATGAAATTTTTAAAAAATTCATCATTGAATGAGTGGATAAACAAAATGCAAAATACGTATATCTAAAGAGTACCATTCAATCTGTAAAAGGAAGGAAAGCCTGAGATACATTATATAACATAAATGAACCTTAACATTATTACACTCAGTGAAATAAGACATAGAAGGTCAGATAGTATGCAGTTCCCCTTAAGTGAATATTGAAAATAATCAAGCTCACAAAGAGAAAGAGATTGCCAAGGGCTAAAGAAGTTATGAGGAGTTACCATTTCATAGTTATAGACGTTCAGAATGTGTAAAGTCTTGTACTTAGTTGTCTTTATGTTTTAGGGAAGGATCTACAGGGTGTTCAGGGTCTCACTACTAGATTGGACTCATAGTGATCTGCTTTTTACAGCCTCCTAAGAGCTGGGATTATAGGCGTGTGCCACCCCACCCAGTCTCAATTGCCATCTCAGCGCACCCCGGTCAGAGCTGGCACCACAGGCCTGGGGATCAAACTTCCAGCTGCTGTACCTATTTGTAGGCACTATAATCCACTGAGCTATTTGGCCATCCCATTAGCTGTCAAGCAATGAGGATGCACTTAATGTGGATGTACTTAATTCAACTGCACCTTTAAAAATGGCTAAAATAACAACTCTTACATTATGAATATTTTACCATAATTAGAAATCTCAGGCTAAGATATATGTACATCTGAATAACAGACCTAAAGTCTTTCTTCTTGCTTATTTCTTTGAAGGAGTCAAAGACCACACAACCTGCAAGGAATTAACGAGATATCTCCTCAAACATGAAGATGTTTTCTTCTGTCTTCTTCTCCAGTTCTGACTCCACAATGTTTACAACTTCACAGCAGCCACTAAATTTGCAAACCCTAATAGAACTTCTGGCAACTGACAGGCATGGCTCTAAGAAAGTGGTAAAAGAATCTTTGTGACCTGTGCTAAGCATGAAAATAAGTCTCCCTTGATACTCACAGATAGGAGAGAAAGAAGGTTCACACAGATGTTAATACCACTCACAAGGATGAGATGTACCTCAGCACCACAGTCCCTGCCTAACAAGTCCAAGGTCCTTTGTATGATTACTGATACCAAAAAAAAAAAAACAAGAGCTACAATCAGACTCAATGAAATGTTTGAATTTGCTAAGCCACCATCCACAGCCTAATTATGAAGAACAACTATAAGCAAAATTTTTTGGCCTAGCTTTGTTCGCTACCTTTCCTTTGTTTTTTGTTGTTGCTGTTGTTTGTTGTTGTTTATTTGCTTTTGTTTTTTGTGTTTCTTTGGTGGACCCAGGGATTGAACTCAGGCCTCTGTGCTTGACAGGGAAGCGTTTATTCCACTCAGCCATCTCCCCAGACCCTTGCCGCCTTTCTCATGTTAATTGAAATCTTTGGCTTAAATGTGATGATCAGGAATACACATCGCAGTTTAACAACCAGGCATTCCCCAAAGACACATGTGGGTGCAGGTATGTGCAGTGGCCTGGAGAGGCAACCAATTTACAGCCCTCTTAACTCTATCAGTGAGTTCATCTAGCCCTGTGTTCATAGCTGCATGGGCTGTTCAGAAGGGGATGGCAATAGGAGGAAGGAGGTCCCTGGGAGCACAACCTGCAAGGACATTCTGTTCCTTTGTCATGTTATCTGTTTTTGGTTCCATAAACAAGCAGCTTCCCTCCCCACACCCTCACCATGGTGTTCCTGTCTTGCCATGGTTTAAAAGCAACAGAACCAGCTGACCATGGAATGCAACAGTCCTCCTTTAAGCTGTTTTTCTTAGGAATCTGATGAAAAGGTAGCTGACACAATGAAAAATGCTTCTAAAAGATACTGAAATATAAGTCCTATTCATGTTTTCAATTTAAAGTATCATTCCATGCCCCAGGTAAACGTCAAAGTTGGCAGTCTTCTTTTATTAAAGATCACCTGGAAGATAGTTCATATTTAATTTGTGTTATTATAAGTCTACAAAGAAAAAGAAATATTAAACAGCTGCTGTTAGAATCTGTGATATTCCAGTCTTTTAACACAATAAAATGCCATCTCATATTTAAAGCAAGATATAGAAGTATAGGAATTCTTCATTGAGAAAAAATATTCTAGCTGAGCATGGTGGTACATACCTGTAATCTCACCATATGTGGGAGGCTGGGATGAAAGGATCATTGTAAGCCTGAGGTCAGGGTGGGCTACAAAATGAGGCCAGCCTGAACTGTAGAGTGAGACCCTGTCTCCAGAACACACAAAAAAATTCTAACAGCAAATTCTAATATTAATATTAATAATCTTTTTATTATGATCCTAGAGGTTGAACCAGGGACCTCATGTAGATTAGGCAAGTGCTCTGTCACCAAGATACAACTCCTAGCACTTTTAAAAAATTGATATCAATAACTCTGCTTGCTAGGATACTAAATTTTTAATCACAGGGAGGAAATAAAATGTGTACAGTTGACAGAACATTTGCTTTCCCCACATTTTAAGGTCTCCTTAGAAAGTCACTTCACAGGAACAAGAGCTGTGTTGCTTTGCTGATTTCTGTATCCCCACAACTTTGCAACAAGGTCTGGCACATAATAGCTCATAAAGATATTTTAAATGGATAAATAAAACCACAAAGTTAGACATCCATGAAATGTATTTTAAAGGAAAATAGCAAACCATGCAGTTGTTGATTGGTGAACTCAGGATCCACAGCCTTGGGAGAATTTGCTTAGCATGTGGTTGTGCAGTGGCAACCTTTAAAACTGAACTACTGTCTTCATTTTTTCTTCTTTGAAATGTGTGCTAGAATTACTAAAGCTCACAGGAGTTCAGGAAAAATTATCATTCTCTACATATTCTTTATTATGTATTTGATACAGGGTCTCAATATGCAATGTGGACTCATAGTGATCCTCCTGTTTTCAGCCTCCCCAGCATTGGGATTACAGGTGCACAGCACCTTGCCTGGTCTTCTCTACGTATTCTTATATAAACTTTTCCCTAAAATTTCCTCAAAGCCTAAGATAGAAAATAGTAAAATGAATGACAAACAAGTTTTCTTCATCTAGTAGGAAGTGGGCAAAGCTCAAACAGTAGAAGCAGATTTTTTGAAGGAGGAAAGAACAGGAGGCAGAAAGAATCTTCTCTATGTTATCTGAGGATTTGCCCTGACTTTCACAATTTGGTTCATTACCTCTGAATCAATGTTTTTTCTGGAGTAATTTTTTCTGGAGTCAACTTCCAGTACCAAAGAGCTGAAATAAATCTTGTTAACGAAAACCTAATTTTTCCTATAGCCAACATACATTATGATGTTGAGTCTAAAATATTTGCATTGCTAAATAACAAACTAGTAGTGGTACTCCATACACAGTAGCGATAATTCATAGGTTCCAGATCTGAAAATTCAAACAATTTCAGAAAATATTTAGGAAGGTGGGTACAACCATTAATTGTGCTGTCAACTTGACTGGATTAAGGAACACTTAACATTAGCTAAGTACAGTTCTAAGTGGGAGTGTTGTCAGCAGAAATGTAGCTGAACCTTATAGCTATAGTATTTCTCAATTCAGCCATGAAAGTAAATACAGTGTTTTTGTTTTGTTTTGAGTACAGGGTTCTAATACAGAATGCAATGAATTTCTCCTTTTCTTTTACTGTCCCAATTATTTAGTCCTCCCAACAATTTTTACTGGTACTTAGGTGCATTAAGTTAGAATGACTTACTTCCAGGGAAACACTGTATTGTATGCTCTGTATAAAATAAAGCACCCTTATCCCAAATTCAGTAAATGCTTGCAGATATTTTTCCTATCTGGGATAGATGGTTCTTACTTTTCTTTGTAGTGGAGACTTATACTAGCCAAAGGTTCACAAATTCTGCCCCTCTAGAATTGTAGAGATGAAAAAGGAGATGAAAGAGCACATCAGAAAATGAAAAGACATCCCTTGTTCGTGAATAAGAAGAATGAATACAGTGAAAATGGCCACAGTCCCAAAACTGTAATACAGGTTTAGTATAACATCAGTCAAAATGCCATTAGGATATTTCTCAAAAATAGAGAAAACATTCCTAAAATTCATTTGGAACCAGAAAAAAGACCTAAAATAGCAAAAGTGATACTGGCAGCAAAAATGAGGCCAGAGGCATCCCAATTCCTGACTTGAAATTTACTACAAAGCTACTGTGATAAAATCAGCATGGTACAAGCAAAAATTGAACCTGAGGATCAGTGAAACAGATTAGAAGATGCAGACACAACTACATACATATTCAGCTACATTATCTTTGAGAAAGGAGAAAAATATGTTCAGTAGAAGAAAGATAGCCTCTTTAACAAATAGTACTGAAAAAGCTGGCTCTCTACATGCTATAGACTAAAACTAGACGCATTTTTCTTACCATGCTAAATTTAAATCAAAATGAAGCAAAGATATAAATTTAAAACAGAAATACTAAATCTACTGGAAGAGAAAGTTGGTAAAAATCTTGAAGACATAGGAGTAGACAGAGTTCACGAACAAAACTAAACTGCATGGAGAATACTTAAAGAACCAACAAATGGGATCTCATCTTATTAAAAAGTTTTCTCACATCAAAGGAAATAACCTATAGAGTGAAAAGACAACCCACAGAGTGGGAAACAGTTGTCCTTTAGGGACTTCTAACTGGAACGTATAAATAATTGAAAAAAAAATTCAGACCTCCCAACTCCAAAATTGACTCAATTAAAAAATAGGCATCTAAGCTGAATACACATGTCTCAGATGAAGAAATACAAGTGGCACATAAATGGAAAACTGTTCCATATCATCGGTTATTTGAGAGATGCAAATTAAAACAACACTGAAATTCCATCTCACACCAGAAAGAATGATTATTATCAAGAAATGCTTGAGAGGCTATGAGGAAGAAACCCTTCTCTGTCAGTGAGAGTGCAGATGGTGCAACTCCTATGGAAATCAATGTGGAGATTCCTCAGAAAACTAGTATTAGAGGTCCCATGTGACCCAGCTATTCTCTGGATATTTTCCCAGAAGAATTAAAAACATCATAACACAGCAATACATGTGAACCCATGTTTGTAGCAGCACAATTCGTAATAGCAAAATCCTGGAAACAACCCAAATGTCCATCAGTCGAGGAATGGATAAAAAAGACGTGGCATTTTTATACAATAGATGACTCCTCAGCCATAAAGAAAGGTAAATTGGAGACATTTATAGATAAATGAATGCAAATTGAGACCATACTAATAAGTAAGATATATCACACTCACGTGTACAAACACCATATTGTCTCCCTTGTATAAGAAACTGAAAAATAAGTAAGGCTTAAAATGTACAATAGATGTTGTGAAATAGGAAAACAATGATTAGAGGTATAAAAGAGCTGGGGCCAGTGAGATGGCTCAATGGTCTAAAGTGCCTTCTTAGGCAAGCTTAGGCAAGTGCAGGGACTGAAGTTCAATCTCCAACACCACATGCTGCACCTGCTCTGCCCCCAGGGTGGGCTGAGCCAGCCACAAAAAAAAAAACAAAACAAAAAAGCATAAAAGAAGTAGGAAGAAGAAAGAGGAAAGGAAGGAAGGGAAAAGAGAGAAAAAAAATGCAAGTTAGCTATACTATTAGTGTCTCTTAGTTCATACAGAAGGAAGACTTGTGCTAATATCAATTAGAGTGTTTTACGCCTGTATCTTTTACTCTGAATAACAACTTTAAGCATAGCAATATGCAATATATTTACTATTGTCATTATCTTATCTTATCATGAAATTTTGTTTTACCTTTTTTCCATAAATTTTTTAAAAATTAAAAAGAATTCCAGAGATGCCGCCCCCTCCATTCGTCCCCCACAGGTCTGCTCTGCGGGCCATGCCAGCATTGTCCCAGATGCAGCTGTTGGCATGAAGCAGGGATCTGACATGTTCTTCCCCGTGTGCTACCAACTGGCTCTTTATCTTGAAAGCAACTTGGCTTCCTCTGCAGCCAACAGAAATGACAGCAAGAAGTTCAATGGTGAAAACAGGAGTGCAGGCAGAGGGATCCACATCTGCCAGCAGTCTGTGAGGCACCAAAGGGAAGGTAATGTCCCTGGGCTGTCGTTTGGGACCTCAGGGGAAAAAACACAGACCTTCCTCAAGATGAGCATAAGGAGACATCCAACACCTTGGTGACACTAGTGAGGTATGGCCATCCCATTTCCAGACAAGTCTGTAACCACAAGGAGCTTCTGACTCACCACTCCCCAAACCAGACACTACTGTAGGCTGTGAACTCAGTCAGTTGGGGAACCTGGTCCTTGTTACTTAGGCAGGTCCTGTGGACAGGGGCATGTTGAGGATACTATGCTTAGGATCATTGCAGAGAACCTCTTATGCCCCATGACTACACGTGCTTCCCCAGATCTTCATATCTGGCATCATTCTGGAGATCATTACCTCTCCAAGAATAGCCAGTCCAGGAGCTGCTACAGTAGGACAACCCCACAAATGCCCAGCAAGCCAAGCGGTCACCGGATGGGAAAGATATCTACAACAGATGCTATACACAGCAAGTTCACCAGCCTCGAGTCAAGTATAAAAATGACGAGTGCAGTGAGCGCTTGCTCCCAGACAAGAGGGGACAGCCAGCCTGGCTGGACCAGCCCTTGGCTGCAGCCTTCCACTCAGCTGATGCCATCTGAGCCTCTCCACGTGCTGGAGCTGTTTTCCCTCCCACCTCTGCCAGTCCTCAAGCCTCACACCTGTCAGTCCCCACTGTGCATGGAGCCCTTTTGCCCCTGGCATTCTCCCAGCTGCTGCAGGAGGCCTCATTACTATCCCAGACCTGGCTGGCCTGGAACTCAGTCCCGCTGGCCAGCAACCCCAACCAAAGGGAATCATACTCCAAGGCCTCCTTATTCCTTTTCACATTTCTGCCAAATTTGCATATGTACCTCCCTGCTCACTCTCCATATAAAGGCCCCAAAACCCCACTGGGCAGGGCTCAGACTCTTTGGGAGAGATTCTAATCAGCAGCCCACTGGTGTAATAAACTGCCTCCTAAGCCCCAGTGCTGTTTCTTCCCGTGTCTGTTTTGTCTTCTGCAATGACAATGCCAGAAGAACTGATTAAAACCATTTGTAACAACAAAGAAAACTTATAAACTGTTAAATTCTGGAAAGGATATAGAGGGAAAAAAAGAAAATTAAGCAATTATTGTAAACAGTATGAAAGCTCCTCAAAAAACTAAAAATAGATCTGCCATATGATCCAGATATCCCATTTAGGGACATGTAACCAAACAAAATGAGATAAAAATTCCAAAAGACATACCCCTGCATACCAATGTTCATTGCTCATGTGTGATTCATAATTCCTAGATGGAGTCAAACTAGGTACTTGGAATGGGTAATCTTGATTGTTAATTTGATTGGATTGAGAAACATCCAGAAAATTAGTAAAGCAAAATTCCATGTGAATATTTCCAGAGATGATTGGTACTTAGGAAAACAACTTGAAGCATGAATATGATTATGAATGGTTGTGGCCAGGGAAATAGCTCAGCTGCATAAGTGCCTGCCTGGCAAGCATAAGGTCCTGAGTTTGATACTGAAAAAAAAAAAGGAAGAAGAAGTAAACTTTAAAAAATGATGAGTGCCACCATAATATGTGAAGATGAACACAGAAAGACAAGTAAGTATTATATGCTTTCATATGTGGAAATTAAAAAGAAAGTCAGTCTGAACAAAGAATAATAACTACTTGAGATTGGGATAGGGGCATATGCAGATAAAGGGAAGTTGGGTTAATCACAAATGATAATATCCATGTATTGAATTATCAAACTGAATCCCATTACTATGCCTAGTTAATGCATTTTAATGAAAAATTATATATATATATATATACATATACATATATATATATATTTAGTAGGACAGTTTCAATAATTAATATATTGCATATTGTTGTCTTCTTAGTGATTATTCAAAGAACAAGATGCAGACATGATATACTGTCCACAAATACTATTAGAATAAATCTTTCTATTCATTGAATTAAGAGAAAGTAGCTGGCTGGGCGTGGTGGCGCATGCCTGTAATCCCAGCACTCGGGAGGCTGAGGCAGGAGGATTGTTGTGAGTTCGAGACCAGCCTGAGCTACAAAGTGAGCTTAAGGCCAGCCTGAACTGCATAGTAAGACCCTGTCTCAAAAAGACCAAAAAAAAAAAGAGAAAGTAGCTGTATATCCATCCTATTTTGAATATACAGAAACAAAATGGTCCTTCATTTGTATCCCCTTTTTTTGGTTTAGTTTTGTCAGAGAAGGGTATTCCATATTTTAAAAGATGTATAAATTATGTTAATAGATTCTATTGAAAAATTATAATTAAAACGCTTGATAGAAGTCAATAAGGCTTAAAGAAAACTGGAACCTTTCCTTTTCCTCAAAGCTCCTTAGGGAGAAAATGTAAGTCCCTCAGAAAACTCACACTAAGCCTTTGGACAGAAGTCATGGAAGCCAATTCTACTATTACTTCTCTATTTAAAAGCTAAAAGCAGCTTAAAATACTTTAGGGTCTTATAACAATCTAAATCAAAATGCTGTCTTTGGATTATAAATCTGACCCTTACCTGAATCTGAAGCCTGCCCCTTAATTCCTACCATTTAAACCTTTTGTCCAGGGACACAGTTTAGTGGCACAGCATCTGGTTAACAAGCACAAGATCATGAGTTCAATTCCTGGTACCAAAAACGACTGAATAAGTCTTTAGAGCACTGGCTTAGCTGGGTTTCTTGGAGTCACCCCACTGCCTACAGAAAACAAGAATCAGTCTGGGGATGATTCCACTTGGGATCAGCTTCTGTGTACACCATGGCCTGCTGTCCCTTTGCACTGTCTCTTCCTGGTCCCTTCTCCTGTGCTCTACAATGGCACCGTTCTCCTAGCCATACACTTCTGACCCTGCAAGATTAGAAGAGATATGTGAGTGAAGGAGGCGTCACCTAACAAGCAATGGGGACTTGGAAAGAAGGATTTTAATGATGGCAGAAGGTTAAAGAACAAGCACTCCACTATTCAGTTCCTGGCTTTGCACATGTGCTATTAGGTAGCTTGTTTAAATCACTAAGGAACAGGCCAGAATCTCACCCTTTTATGGTAAAAAGAACATTTCATTTTTATTTTTAATTCTATTAGGTATGTAACATCCTACAGAATAAAATTTATACACGTATACTCTTCCTCCCATTAGTGAATCATTCTTCTTCTATGAATCTACTTTTCAATTACTACTAAATTTCTTTTTGTGACATTCAGGCATACTAATTAGTGTGAAGCTGATTTTTTTCCGAGCATTATAGAAATTACTTTTGAGAAGAAGAGAAAAAAATCATTCCAAAGTATCAGACAATGGCAATGTAACAGATGTCAGCCTTATGAATTAGGGCATATAGTCTGGGTAGATATTTCAATCCAGGATTTAGAGACTTAGAAAATTGCTGTATGTAAATGGACTAACGTGCTTCTGAGACTTCATGGAATCTTAGTAGCTCCACCACATGGCTCCAGCCAGGGATAGCTGCAGCCTGTAGAGGCCGCACTCTGGATCCCCCAGGCCACCCAGATCTGCTGCTGGGGAGTGAGTGGATTCTGCCTGCCCCCCACTCCAGTACAACACAAATACTGTGAACTGAAGCTTCCAGTTAATAAGAGGGGGAAACATACCCCAAGAACCAGAATAATTTCCTGAGCTCATAAACCAGAGGAACACTTTTCATTTGCTGATCCAATTGTGTGAGTGTGTGTGTGTGTGTGTGTGTGTGTGTGTGTGTGTGTGTTTGTCCCCATCAAGTTTAACATAATCCTGAAGTTGAATTTAACACATCTCCTGTTTGACTATTTAGATGGGTTATGGTCAGCAAATGCAGAGCTGTACTTGAGCATGCAGAATGTAACCATCTGATTTGTGAGACTGCCTGTGTGGCAACTTCCCTTCTCAAAAGAATACTGCTCCCAACTAGCCTGAAAAACTGCCAGCAGAGCCCACAGTAAGAACCGACCCCTTGGAAAGTTCTATTCATTTGGCCTGGTGCAATATAATGCTTCATTATTATGAATAATATATATATATATATATATATATATATATATATATATATATATAGTAGAAAGGTACTAGGTATTGAAGGGTTGAAGGGTCAAACTATTTTATAAAAAGAAGACTGCACTCCAAACTGTACCATGTCTTTCACAGTTTGGCTAGTAACAATTGATTTTAATAATACAGCTGCAGGACAGCCTTGAAATTGTCTTGACTTAATGATGCTACAATCAGCAAACAGGACTAGGAAAAAAATACTGGGAGCATCTATATTCATTTCCTATGACTACTAGAACAAATTACCACAGACTTGGTGGATTGAATCTGCAGACACTTTCTATTTTAGCACTCTAAGACAAGAAGTCTGAAATCAAATGTGAGCAGGGCTCCACTCCCCCTGGAGGCTCTGGGAAGAATCCTTCCGTGGCTGCATAACTCCAGTCTCTTGCCTGTGCCTTCACTTTTTCCTCCGTGAGAGTGTCTCCCAACTCACTGCCTCTCTTAGAAGGAAGCACATGAATATACTCATGGCCCACCTGAAAAGACCAGGATACTGCTTCATCTCAGGATCTTTACATAATCACATCTGTAAAGACCTTTTTTCCATAAATAGTGATATTCATAATTCTAAGGGAAAAGATCTGAGTTACTTTTTCAGGGCCATTTTTCAGTGACACTGCTTCATTGAATGTGTCCGCAAGAGGCACAAGTGATGTTTTCCTGAGGAATCATTTGGTAATGAGAAGATTTAGTCAGTGTATACATGGCAAACATTATATAATGCCTAGCCAAACATTCTGTTTGGTATTTAGTATGGAAATACAGTATCTGAAAAATCAGCCCTGGGCACTGTCTTTATGTTCAAAACAGTATCAAATCCTGCCTGTTTGTTTCAATGCAATTTGTCTCTATTGTCCTTGAATCAAGAATAATTCTACATCTCTGGGGTCAACTTTCTAATTTTGATAGAACAAAAATATTTACAGATATATTCCAATTAACTCTGCCTATTTTTACTGAAATATATTTAATAAAACATTTAAACTACAAGTTATTTTATACTAAATTTCCCATATAGACACCCTAAGCCCCTTCCAGTCTACTCTCCATGTGCTATACCATCACTGTTCTATGTGTACCATGATATTAGGCTGAGAAATAGGGATACACAGAGAAAATAAAGCTAAATCTAGATACCTGTAAAATATCTACATTGTAGGAAAGAGTTGGCAAGGAATACACAGAGGGCAGGTACATGGCATTGAAAGATTTGTATAAAGTGGAAAATTCCCTCAATCATCTGCCATATCAGATAACAATTGCCTACAGTAGATCAACAATGCCAGAAGTAAAGAATGAAAAGTATCCACTGGATTTGGTAGTTAGAAAGCAATAGAGTGCCAGCAAGGTCAGTCCAAGTGGACAGACAGGGAAAAGCCACAAGACAGGAGTTGACACATGAACAAGAGAGGAAGTACACACACAGAGAATAAGCTGTTCCCTCTGAAGGATCTTGTTTATGGTAATAAGAGAAACAATGGAGGACAGAGAGAAGACTTCTATGAGGTTTATTTTTCCTTAAAGATAACACTAGCCCAACGAAAGAGTTTAAAGATTCAGATTTTGCTAATTGCAAATGAAGGTTTATACTATAACATTTTTGATGAAGCTAAAGGGAGATGAGATTGAGCCCAGCTAAAAGAAGTGGTCTTAGGTACCTGTTTGCTAACTAAAAGGAGAGGAATAGATGGAGCAGACAATTCTACCAATCAGAAATCCAGAAGTTGAAGTGGCTCTGCCTGGCTTCTGTTTGCTGGGATAAAGATGAAGCCTGTGCGAAATGAAAAACGTATTGGCTCTGACGACTGGAAGGTCATTCGTGACCTTCAGAGGAACAGTTTGGGAGCATTGTTCAGCAAATAGATGCTTATCATCCTCGTGAATGGAGGACTGGCCTGGAGAGGAGACCTGTTGCCTAGATTTCACCTATCAGAAAATTAGCTCTTGATAATGAATGCACTATTTGGAGCATGTATTTCTCCAAATAAATAAAGGAGTTGGACAAAATGATTAATATGGTCATATTAAACACTCTTTTAAACAATCTACTGCATCTAAAGCACAAAGCTGGCCATAGTATGAAATATAAAGACTGTATAAGAGGCAGCAGTTGGGCCCTATCAGTTACATAGTCTACTAAAGTAAGTAACTCTAGTTAAAAGCAATTCTGGGGTGCTCCTTTTTAACTCAGTGTCAGCTGTCAGCTGAAAGCATTGAAATTAAATATTTCAAGAGGCAAAAATGTCACCAATTTTTGATATGATTTTTTAAAATTCCTCAATGTCAAACTTAGTCTGACAATATCAAGAGTTTTCACCATTTGAAATATTATTTCTTAGCATGAGAAATGGGAGAGAAAAAAGAGCCCAAAAATTTAATGAATTTCAAATTCATTAATTTAAATACTGTGGGTATATTGTGAGTCAGTCCCTTCAGATATTTAGCATGCATGCTAGAAGGAAAATCGTGAGTGTACACTTGATCTTTTTAAAAACAAGATGCATTCTGCCAACTCTTAAGTCAGAGAACTGGAAAACATAAGCACACATAATGATCACAGTAGACACTTGATATTTTAAAAGTTTTGTTATTTTGTCTGATGAATCTTCCTGTCAACATGTTTATTATACTGCATTCTTTTGTTCTATTCAGAATTTCTAGCTGTTTGTACATTGATTTTACACCTCCCACCCGAAAGCTTAGAAACACCGACAAGCATCCTCTTATGCTTTACAGTAGTGCGGCATGAGGAAGAGGACATTTCTGTTGCTTTCATCTCCAAAGAAAGTGCTGCCATGGTTAATTTGTTCAGTGCCAAGCCTTTGGTATCTTAACGCTCTTTTTGAATAGACTGATTTCCTAAAAGAGATCCTTAAAGGAGATGCTACTGAAAGGACAAAAGATTCTGTTAGGAATGTGGATTGTTCCAGAAGTTTTTCAAAACCATTGCAATTTTTCTTTTTCAGGTTCTCACACTAAGGAAACAACATGCAGGTCTGATTTATTTCGCTTAAGAGTATGTTCTCTACAAAATGGAATCTGAATGGTACAATAGACACTGGTAAAAGGGAAATGAACTTATTAAAGAGGAAAGAGTTACTGAGTTGAGGAGAAGGAAAGAGTTACTGAGTTAAGAGAAGGAGTGGGGCAAAGAGATTTATTTATGTAAGCAGGATAGTTTGGACAACTGTACTGTGCATTTCTGCTGGTCTATGGAAAGAAGCAATGAATGCTTTAATTTGTTTCATCTCCTTTGTTCAATTGTTTCTCCTTTCTGTCTTCTTAATTTCTTATTCATTTCTTTCTTTACTTTTCTTCTTCCAATTTAACATGCATATATCTGGTAATATGAAAAACTGGTTGAAAGACAGCACTATATAGTACAACAAATACTGTGAAATTCATATACTTTGTTAAGTGAAAATCTGCATCATTTGTAATTTTTTGTTTTAATTCTAATTTTTACTCTCTTTGAAAACAAAGCATTGCAGTTCCTCATTATCAATACCAAACCACCTACTAGAAACAAAATGTGTACTACAGTAAATTAGTTTTTGGACACTTACTTCCCTGTCTGTTGAAGTTCTTTTTCTCTGGCTTCTCTATCTGTCCTCTTAGGGGATGGAGTTGCTTCCTTAGCTGGGGAGCCAACTGATTGTGAAATGGAATGTTCAAAAGACCTAGCAACAAGCGCTGTTCTGCCACCTGTTGCAGTGTGGCATTTAGCAATCACTTATCATCTGAATGTATTTTAATATTTAAAAAAAAGACCCAGCACCTTTGCCTGGTCAGCAGAGGATGTGGGATTGCTATGAAGAAATAAGGGAAATAACCACATGGGAGCACTTTGCGAGCCATACTGTCTTGGGGTGTGAAGGAAGGCAAAGCTAAGAACCTGTGCACTGTCCTAGCAGAACACACAAGCCCTCCCTTCTGATCTGGTACTACATGCACCTGGGAACCTCAACCGTGGCTGCTCTGCCTGCATCCACAAGAAAACATCCTTCTGAGGTGAAGGGAGGAGCACTGGCTGGGCTTCCTGCAAGCTCACCCTTATACTCAGCTGTCTCAGAACCCAGCTCACAGACTCTCAAGCTGGCTTGGGTGGGAAGTATTTTAAATCACTAAGTTGGGGCCTCATTTTTCAAAATTACAGAGGTCAAAATAATTGTTTTAAACAGATTTGTATCGTCTGCACAACAAAACAGATGCTGCTTAACAAAAAAGTATTGGGTGACTCCTGTTTAACAAGAAATCATCAACTCAAATAAAAATATGACATTTTATGTGGTTCATATGTAAAGTGGAATATGTTTGGCCATAAAAAGATGGAATTCTGACATTTACAGCAACGTGGATAAAACTGGAAATCATTATGTTAAATGAAATAAGGCATAACTTAATCATTAAGTTAAATAAGAAAGGCTTGCCGGGCGTGGTGGCGCATGCCTGTAATCCCAGCACTCGGGAGGCTGAGGCAGGAGGATTGTTGTGAGTTCGAGACCAGCCTGAGCTACAAAGTGAGTTCGAGGCCAGCCTGAACTGCATAGTGAGACCCTGTCTCAAAAAGACAAAAAAAAAAAAAAAAAGATAAGAAAGGCTAGTGCCACATGATTTCATCCACATGAGAAATCTAGAAAGACTGATCTCATGAAAGTTGAGGCCCGAAAGGGGAAGGATGAGAGACTGAAGAGGAGAGGTTCATGGTTGGGTAGCGTGGGGCAGTTAGACAGGAGAAATAAGTTTCACTGTTCTAACCCACTGTACAATGACCATAGGTGATTACAGTGTATTTCAAAATAGCTAGAGGAAAAGATTTTGAATGTTTTTACCCTAAGGAAAAATAACAAATGTTTTAGGAGATAGATATGCATATCCTTATTTTAATATTGCAAAATGTATACAAGTGTCAAAATATCACACAGCATCCCATGAGTATGTAAAATTTTTATGTGTCAATTTTAAATTTTTAGGGACATTTTAATACTTTCCTTAACTATCAAGTGACTCCTATTTGTGTCAAATGTATTTATTAAGTCAGTGTACCACTCCATCAAACTTTGACAATAGAGCAAACTTAGGCCAAGAATAAAGAAGTATGGAATTTTTTTCTTCCAAAAGGTCACTATTTACCTTGATGTAACTCAGCAAACTTCAGTTAAAATTCTTGAATTAAGTTTTCAAGCATTCTGGACTCACATAGTTATCCCCTTAGGCAAAGTACAATTCCAGAGATAGTCACCAATTTTCTGTGGTATCCAAGATTGGTTCTGACTGTGTATCCACCACCAGTGAAAACAAGGTGATCTATTGCTTCTTTGGAAAACACCACCTTGGGGGGCCAGGGAGAGGGCTCAGTAGAATACGTGCTTCACTGTCAAGCGCAAGGGCCTGAGTTCAATTCCCAGTTCCGCCGAAAATCAAAATAAGAAAAAGGTAGAAAAAAACACCAGTGCTGCCAATGGGGCTTGCTATGCTATGGACATGTCTTCCTTCAGAAGAGAGAGCCACCAGCTCAGAGACCAGTGTTTTTTATTCTTTTTGTTTGGTTGGGTTTTGTTTTTTATTTTTGTGGCCATCTTGGCCCACTCTAGGGGAAGAGTTGGCAGGGCATGTAGTGCCAGGATTTAAACCACAGTACCTGTGCTTCCCTAAGCTTGCCTAACCAGGTGCTGTATACCACTGAGCTATCTCACTGGCCCCTAAAGTTTTTATTTTATCCCTTTTGTTGTTGTTGTTGTTTTCTTTGTTGTTGTTTGGGTATGTTTTCTCTCTCTTTTTTTTTTTTTTTTTTTTTTTTTTTTTTTTTTTTTTTTTTTTTTTTTTTTTTTTTTTTTTTTTTTTTTTTTTTTTTTTTTTTTTTTTTTTTTTTT
>PVKA01002564.1:0-103073 GCA_004027165.1 Ctenomys sociabilis | reverse complement strand
TCCTTTTTAAAAAATTTTTCTTTGAATCAGGGTCTTGCAAAATTGCCCAGGCTAGGGTTAATCTTACAATTGTTCTGTCTCAGCCTCACTGAGAGCTGAAATTACAAGTATGCAGCTCCATACCTCACCACGCTTATCTTCTCTTACACATAATATAAGACATCATGCTATTATACCACGAGTTGGTTTCTTTAAAAAGTATTTTTATTCCTCTTAAACATATTGTTACTATATGACTCAAAATACGTGGCCTTCAAGTAGAGTTGTCTCACTTGATTGTCATGATTCTCCCTGCACCAGGGATGAGGAGCCCACCTCGTAGCATAATGCTGCACAATATAGATAGAAACAATGACTGAATGAATGAATCAGTGAATAGATGTTAAGTGACTTGTTCAAACTTGAATAGCTGGAAACATCAGATCTGAACCTATAAGTTTGGTCCACTATTACTTCCAGTGAGTCTCTATCAAGAAGAAAAATATAAGCTAATTGTTACATTTAATATAGATTTATGATACTTACCTGGCAGGAGAGATACCATGATCATACTATAGATTTACAACTATTGAGCTGTGTGTAGTGGCGCAGGCCTATAATCCCAGCACTAGGGAGGCTGAGGCAGGAGGATTGTTGTGAGTTCGAGACCAGCCTGAGCTACAAAGTGAGCTTAAGGCCAGCCTGAACTGCATCGTGAGACCCTGTCTCAAAAAGACAAAAAAAAAAAAAAAAAAACTATTTCTCTCTGTCTCTCCATCTATCTCTTTCTATCTCTCTCTTTCTCCCCTCTCCTTCTAATGAAGGTTTAAACCTTACATTGCAAAACACATTTTTTTCTTCCTCCATTCCTAGAACTTTCTTCATTGTTGAGAATGCCAGGAATCACACATAACTGCAACTCCTCCTGAGGAGGAGGAGGGAAGAACAAGCATTGACAAATGCTTTAGAAATCAGTGCTATACATTATGAAGATGATCTGCCCTTTTCTCAGTAATACTTAGTGTAAGAGAAAATATAGCAATCATGAAATAAAGAAGATTAACTGTCTTTACCACAAAAGAATGTTTTTGCAAAGACTTACCAACTCTAAATTTAGAGCCCTTGCTTTCAGGCTATTGCTAGACCTCAGCCTATAATACTGCATCTCTAAACAGACACACAGGGAACAAAGTACAAAGCATACTGAAGAATGCAATGGCTACCAGGGACGCTGTCAAGTCCAGGTTTTAGCCCTTGCTGTGATGATTTGTGTGCAATGACAAGGCAAGCTCTGGTAAACGGTAAAGTGGAAATACAGCCATATTCCTTATCATATTTTTTCAAAATACAATGAACTCAATTTCTTCTGTACTAATATTAGGATATATGTGGATACTGTAGATAATAAGCCCAAGTAATAAAGCAGTAAGAGGAAGGGATTGAGAGTAATGTGGTCACCAACCCTAAGCTTTAAAAAACACACAATGGCATTCAGGGATGGAAAAAGTAACAGGAATCAGAAAACCAAGAATCAGGAACTGTTCGATGTTTGACTCAATAATCATAATCTCTACCACCACCAGCAGGCCTGTAATATCTTGGCTTTGGGAGAATAACACACCTCTCACCAAGTGGAGAGAGTTGAAAGAGAAGTGGCACCTTGTAGAAAGTGTGAAGAGACTGTTCTGAGTCTAGTGAAGAAACGCAGGTAGCTGGTGAAATAGAACAGGATTCCAAAGTTGAGAGAATTATGGAACTGGGTATGGTGGTGCCTACTTGTAATCCCAGCACTCTGGGATGCTGAAGCAGAAGGATCCTAAATTTGAACCCAGTCCAGGCAATGTACTACCTTTATCTAGTTAACTGAGATTGCAGCCAGGTGTCCTCAGTTGTGTCCTGTTGAGGCGTCAAAGCTTCACCCACCAGCACAGGCCTCAGTCAGGACCAGTGACTCTCACAGGTTCACTCAGTATGAGTCCACTGCCCACCTCCAGACAAGGCACCTAGGCCTTGGGCAGACTCACAGGTAAATGTGAAGAGGCAATTGGTTAATTTAAATCCTACTCAGAGCCACTTCAAAGTGAACTCAAATATCTGTTTGAAAATTTTGAAAAAAGGTGTTTGTACAAAAACAAAATTGTCAAAGGACACATTTCCCAGACTGTATTCCTGCCATTAAGCAATGCATAACAGTACCAATTTTTTGGTTTGGGGCAAGCTACCTAATAACCTCATAAGATATAATCATATATATTTGAAAAGATATTTGTCAGAATTAAATGAAGTCTGTACAACAGCTTTTGAAATAATAAAACCCAATTGTTACTCTACTGAGGCAACATCGTGGAATAGCAGAATGGTTTGGATATTCATAGAAGGGAATCCATGCTTCACACATATGACAGCTGATAAATTTTAGTGTTTTTATAGACATATAAAACATCAGATCACAATTCCATGCAAATTGTCTTAGAAATTCTTCTCAGGTAATGTAGATCCACACTCTGAAAAATAACATTTTATGAGTTAAAAATTTTAAGTCACAAATGTCTATCCATTATTATTTGAAAAGTGCTTAAGTAAGGCAGGAATACAACAATCTTATTTGTTGAACCATGAGACAGGTAGAAAGCTTCATATAAGGATAGAAAAATGTTACAAATCTTTAGCTTCAAAAAGCTTTAGAACACAAAGAAAAAAGTAGTAAATGTCATTGTAAAAGTAGTACACTTTTTCATTCATGACTATACTAAAACCCTTCATACCACTAGAAAGACATGTCCAGTACCAAAAATAATCTGAAAACATGAACAATTTTTTGAATTGAGTCAAGATTTTCACATTTCTGAATAAGTCAATTCTATTACTACTCTATAATCTGAGTAAAATTGCAAAGAAGTGCTGAGTCCAATCCAAGAGAAGCATTCTATTGGAATTCTTGAAGCATTCCTTGCCCATCCTGATGAGTCATGGGTGCAAATGCACTGGCACAAAAATTGTCAGAAAATGTAAATGTCTTTAAAAACACCTTCTGTATGAGGAACCACTAACATAAAATGGCAAGGCAAAAAATGAAACTGAACTGCAAAAATAACAGCTAAGCAGGCATTACTTTTAAGACAATTTATCTAGGATTTGTATTTATATGAATGAGAGAAACGCTTGTTAACATATATTGAATTTTTGCTTAGTAGGAGGTATAGTCCTAGACAGAATGCCCTTAATTAATGCATTTAATTCTCACATCACCATTGCAAATTACATTGACCTCCACTTTAGAGACACATTAGTCTTTTTATCTCACCACATTTTCCACATATGAAGTGACTTTCAGATGTATATCTGAAGATGCTGGTTCACGTCCTTAGACACAACCCTACTACCTTGGACCCTCACTTCTCAGGACAAATAGGGTTTATGGTAACTGTGGCATTCAAGGAGCCCCATCACTACTACTGAGGGCTCCATAAACAGTGTACCTGGGCCATCATTTATTAAATGACTCCTTTCTATCACTCATAGGCATCAACATGACCAAAGAGAATCTTTACCTTTCATTAGTTAAAATGTCTGGAGGAAAAAAAAAGACAACTTTTATTTTGCAGTTGTGTTCTAGACAGATATTTTTACTTTTTTTTGTTTGTTTTGTTTTTTGTTTGGTTTTTGTTGTTGTCATTGTTGTTGTCACTGGGCCTCAAACTTGCAACTTTCCAGGCAGATGCTGTGCCACTGGGCTATATCTCTGACCTTGTCAAGACAATTTAAG
Source organism: Ctenomys sociabilis (assembly GCA_004027165.1). Lineage (NCBI taxonomy): Eukaryota > Metazoa > Chordata > Mammalia > Rodentia > Ctenomyidae > Ctenomys > Ctenomys sociabilis. Next base: position 99,328 of record PVKA01002564.1, on the reverse strand, counting down.
CGTGCATGTCAAGATCTTTCATTTTATATAGGAAAAATACACAGAATAGATGCAACTGTTTCTACAGTAAGAAATCTCATTATATAGACCTGAGGTGATCTTTCAGACAAATCCAGAGTGCAAAACATTGTGCTAACTCTGGTGTGGTTAAAATAAACAAATGGTTAGCCAAGGCAAAATAATGCATTGAAAAATAACATGACTAGTATAGGAAGGAGAGAAAGAGACAGAGACAGAGACAGGAGGGGGGGAGAAAGAGAAAACATTTTGTGATGTATTTATCTTATAAGACCAATCAGTTAGGAAAAGAAAATGTTCACAGCTCCCCAAGGCATTACATATTTCCAATCCAGACCATGAGTTGGTTGTAACAATAGCTCTCAATCAAAAGATGGTCCCCGCACCTGATAATATGTGAAATACAAATCTTCTGGGCCTACCCTAGATGTCCTAAGTTAGAAACTCTGTGAGCAGGACCCAGCAAACATTAATGAGCTCAGTAAGAGTTTGGTGCACCCAGAAGTTTGAAACCTCAGTTGATAGATTCATTTGACACTGGATCTCTCTGAACAGCCAGCTGGTTACTTTTAAAAATTCCCTTATTGAACAAAATCATCTGAGAAGCATTTGAGTGTTTGAGATTCAAACAAAAACCAGTAGGCTTCTTTTATAGCCAAGACAGAATAACAGAGCCTAGATTTTTCCCTTCCAATAGAAACAAGCAAACGAGACAAGTTACAGAACAACAGACAAAAACAATTTTTAGACTCTGGACATCAGGGTCAATTACTACTGACACAGGAAACCAAACAGGGGAGCTCTCCAATTGTTCCAGCTTCTTCATTGACAAAATTTCTAGGATCAGCTGGAGAAGACAGAACCAAGACATCTATTTTCAGAAATGATAAAAACATACAAGCTCTTCACAGAGAGCAAATTGGTCAAGCAATAGCCCTGACTCATCCACAAGGCTGACACTGACAAAGGATCTACAAAGTGCATTATGGGGTTACAGGATAAAGCCTGAGGGTGCATGACTGACCTTATCAGATACAAAAGTTACATTTCTTGTTATATAGGTCTCGCTTTGTCTTGGTCTTAACCATCCAGCAGAAAGTATAAAAATGAGCTATATAGAGTAAAGCCATATCAATATGCTGAGCTGTGAAAGGCTCATGTTAACAATTTCTGAGGCTAACCCACTACTATTGTGGATTGCTAGACTGTGTTGGATCATTTTGCTGAATTCACACACCTATAGTACTTACATGCCAATGGAATACCCATCTCTGACAGGACTAAACAAAAAAGGGATACAAAGAAAGGACCATTTTGTATTTGTATATATAGAACAGTCAGGATAGATATATAGCTACTCTCACTTAATTCAATGAGTAGAAAGATTTGTACTAATAGTATCTGGACAGGATATCCCGTCTGCTTCTTGCACTATGGATAACCACTAAGAAGATAACAGTGTACAATGTATTAATTATTGAAACTGTCCTATTAATCAGTTTTGAAACTGTCTCTCTGATATTTCTCAATAAAATTAATTAATTAATTAATTAAAAAAATACAAGCTCATGAAAATAAATACATCACCAAAGAAGACACACAGGAGAAAAATAAGCTCATGAAAAGTCCCTGACATCATCATTATTCATTAAGGAAACAAATTAAAGTCATGATAAGATATTACAACAGATCTACTTTAGTGGCTGAAAGGGAAAAGGCTGATTATATGAAGGGTTGTTGAGGGTCTCCTATGTGGCTATCAGAACATATAGTGGTATCCTCAGCTTAGAAAGTCTCAACTTTGAAAAAAAAAAGTAAATGTATACCTACCACATATCTCAGTCATTTCATAGCTAGATTTTACCCAAGGTATCTGAAACACTGGCCCATGAAAAGAGCCGTATGCTAATATTCATAGCAGCTTTATTTGTAATACACAAAACATTGGAAACAACTCATCAACAGCTGAATGAATAAACAAATTTACTTAGCTCTCAGTATTGGTATGTTCAATAATATGAATGAATCTCAAAGTAATTGTGCCAAATAAAAGAAGCTATCCCCCCTAAAAAGGAAACACATATTATAGAATGATAATTATATAAGGTTCAAGAAAATGATTTGTGGAGATAGATAAGATGACGGGAGAATGATTTTTTTCCCTTTTCTTTTTTTTTTTTTTTTCTGGCTCAGGCTGCCTTAAGGGCAAATCTGATAATGCAGGGAGGGTTGGGGATCAACCGCCATATCCTGTGCCTGAGTGTATTTGCATGAGCAGGTGCTTAAACAACTAAGCTAACAGGCAGGCCCCCAAGATGAGGGGAGAGAAATGAGAAATGAAGATGAAAAAATAAAATCTGAGTATTATGGATGTTCATTAACTTGACTGTGTTGCCCATTATGTGACTCTTTCTCCTGATATTGGGTTCTCTGTACACTGAAGTACTAAACATAATTAAGTCAGACCTACCTACTTTGGCTTAAAGTGTATTTGCATGTTCATAGGAAACAAAATCTTAGACAATACAAAGATCCTCTCTAGAGATAGAGTCTATGACCTATTGATGGGGATAACATTTTTTAGCAGAAGGGCAGTAACTGTGCTTGTTCACCACTGCCCATATCACCTGCATGGAGTCACAACTTTGTTCACAGCATACCCGAACATGTATACCAAGTTCTATCACAACTGGCTTCTATACACAATATGATAACCACTGTGCCTGTAAACTATAAACAAACTCCTTCTATTGCAATTAAAAACTAATTTTCAAGGTGCTATTTCAAGTTCGAATATTCTATTTTCCAATAACTTTTTATCCTAATCACTTTAACATCCCATGATGATTGTTGCTTGAAACCATTACTGCAGTGAGCATTGCAGCGTGGTGATTTTTTAGTTCTATTATTCATAACATGTTTCCTTTTTTAATATTTAATAAAATACTCCACTTTAAAAACCAATCTTCTGGGTTGTAGAGATAGCTCAGCAGTCTAAGTGCCTGCCTGGCAAGCACAAGAACCTGTGTTCAATCCCTGGTACTGCATGCTGAACCAGCCCAGGAACCCCTAGCATGCTGTGCTGGCCAGTGAAAGTGGGCATGGTGGCACATGCCTATAATCACAGCAGTAGGGAGGCTGAGATAGCAGAATCACTACAAGTCTGAACTGTGTTGTGAGACCATGTGCCAAATGAATAAATAAATAAAAGAATTTTTAAAATTAAAAACAAATCATCTCCAGCAGCTGGGCATGGTGGTGCACATCTGTAATCCAGCACTCGGTAGACTGAGGCAGAAGGATCACTGCAAGTTTGAGACCAGCCTGGACCACAAAGTGAGCTCAAGGCCAGCCTGAACTGCATAGGGAGACCCTGTCTCAAAGTAAATAAATAAATAAAATTATCTTCAAACAAGTGATACTTCTCAGTATACTGAGAGTGTGGACCACAAATCTAATCCTTTGGGTGTGTGTAGGCTGTTGAGGAGGCGGTGTACTGGAAATCCAACAACTCAGGGCCCCATGCTTGCCAGGCAGGTGACGATGCACAGCTGAGCTATGTCCCCATCCCTCCACAAATTTAATTCTGATGTAATTCCCAATCTCTCTGTGGTGTAAAGAGACAAGCAATTTTGTTGAGTTCTACAGTCAACACACGCTAAAGCATAAACATAAAATTTCTATTTTCAAAACTATAGTTCTTGGGAAAGTGTGCCTTACTCTACTAACATAGGATACAAAAGCCTGATAATCGAGAAATCACTGAGATAGATGCTTTTGCTCCTGGAGAAGGCAACCAGAGGAAACAATAAAAATAAAATATTATTTCTCCCTCAGCTATACATTTTCAATCAGGCAATACTCTTCCAGACATCTTAATTTAGTTCTAGTGTACTGTCTGCCATCTGTGGATCACGTATCCTGAATGAATGAGAGCCTGCTGGTATGAAGATAGCAGCAGTCCTGTGACCTCTAAGGTGACAACGTGACTGGGAAACATGTATTGTCCTTTACCAATGCCGTCTTTCCATTGCTGCTCAACATCAAACAGAATGAAATGCTATACGTTCCTCGGGTTTTCTGTGTTGCAGTTATTAGAAGCTTATCTATCCAGCTAATAGCCTAAACTTTCAAGCACGGCATCTTGTCTCTTTCTAGACAACAGGGAGCAGTCCTGGGGCTTCATCTCCTCAGAGTGGCAGGAAATTCACACCAGCACCTTCCAATCACTTTCATTCCCATCATGAGCACTTGCCTGGAATTTCCAATAGACATTATTCTAGTCATGTATGAGACTTGAAGCTCACCTGACTCAGACGCTAACCACACCCTCTAATCCCTGACAGTATCTTTCTATTTTTCCTGTAAGACAACTTTTGCTTGGAAGAAAGCAGGAGCTATCAATAATCAAAATAGAAAACAGAGTGAAATTTCAGGTAGCTTGCATCACCTCTGCTTCTCAAAATGACAGTGATGATGGCAATGATGGTGATAAGACTGCACACCTCATTTTCCTGAGTTTTTAAATTGCCTCATATTCTGAACATGTAAAAGCTTGAAATGATGATGGCTTGGATCCTAAAGTGCAAATGCATATTTTTCAGAGAGCTTTTAATACTCTCAAAATGCTGCCCACTAACATTTTTAAAAGGTAATTTTTTGAGGTAGTTAAATTGTTATAAATATGAGCATGGAGAGTGAGCCAACTTTCTTCTTCTGAGCAGCAACTGCTATCACATAGTTTGGGCTTACAAAGTTGAGAGAACAGAAAAAATTCATCAGAAAAATGGACCATCCCTAACCAGCTATATTCTTGATTCCTATCCCAGTATGTGCACTGGGAGCCTTCACTAAAAGGCATAGTTAACATCAGGAAGAAAATCATTGGTCAGAAATCCATCGGTTCTTAATGACAAAAGCAAAAATGGACTGTAATTATTGGTTCACAAAACTGAAGTCAAGAGGCAGATTTGGCAGGCAGACTCTAGGAAGTCAGATAACGCTGCTTGGGCTGTATTTCTGTCTCCTCAGTTTTGCTTTGTTCTGTGTGCAATTTCATCCCTAGATAAGAATTTTTATTTCCAAAATGGACATCATTTACTGTTTTTTTATTTTACAGAGAATGAAATAAACAAAACAAAATGAATGATAGGAAGCTAACAATAGTTGTCACATTGTATATTGTTATATTCAAGTAATTGTTAAGAGTAAAATATAGGCATCAAAAATTGATCAAACACTTAAATAACTGTTCTTACACTAAACCAATATAAATTAGTGGTACAATTATCTTAGCTATCATCTACATATGTTTTTTTCCGTTCCTTCTTTTTTTTTCTCCTTTCCCCTATCCAAGTTGTTCTTTCCCCTTGAACAGTTTCTTTTCTTTTCACAATGTCTATTATATCTTCTGGATTTTATTTACTCTTTCAGTGTTTTATACCAGGGAGACAATACAATGTTTACACATGTGTGTCTGATTTATTTCACTTATGTGTCTGGTCTCTAGTTGCACTCATTTGCCTATGAAAGCAAGATTTCTACCTACGTTCTCTTCCAGAAGCTTCAGTGTTTCAGTTTTAATATTTAGATCTTTGATCCATTTTGAGTTTAACTTACTGCATGAGAAACATGATCTCTGACTTGTGTAAAGCCAGTTTTCCAGCACCTTTTATTAAAGATGGTATCTTGCTTCCAGTGAACATGTTTTGTCAAAAATAAGGTAGCTGAGTATTTTTGAAGCTGTATTGCATCTCCTAATCTGTTCTGTTGATCTTCATGTTCATTTTTTTTTTGCCAGTACCACGCTCATTTTATTACAATAGCTTTGTAGTGCTACATATTCAGTGTCTACATAGATCAGACTCGGTGATTCTCCTATCTTCAGCCTCCCAAGCACTGGGATTACAGGCATGCGCCACCACACTGTCTCAATCCCCATCTCAATCCCCATCTCAGCATGCCCTGAGGGTGGAGCCAGGCACGGCACTCCAGGGATCCGACTCTGGCTGCTGCATCTGCCTAAGCAGGCGCTTTAGTCCACTGAGCTATCTGGCCAGCCCTATTCACCACCTACTCTTGCTTGTACAAAGCTCCCAGAGGAAAGAGCACCACCTCCTCTTGCCTTCCCATTAGGACCGTGACCCAATGACCTCTTCCCGTACAGTGTCTGACAAACATGATCCACTCCTCATTTTACTCATTCTCTCTCAATTTCTGCACTATGTATTATCTTTGGTCTCCTTTCTCTACTCATCTACGTGACTTTCCTGTCATGCCTCATAAATGTTGACATTTTGTGTTTATTCATTTTTATTATAAAACAGGAAAATTATATATTTATGTATTTAAAATACACATTTATTAAAGTATGTATGTATAATGGCTGATCAAGCTGCATGATGGATGTGGTTTTTATCATTTATTTATTTACTTGGTACATGGTGTGGCTACACAGTTCAGATTTATAGTGCTCCTCCTGTCTCATCCTCCCTAGCACTGTGATTATAGGTGTGCACCGCCACGCCTGCTTTTAGTTGCCAGCACAGTGCACCCAGGGCGCCAGTGCCAGCACAGCATGCAGTACGAAGGATGGAGTCCAGGTCCTTGGGCTTGCCAGGCAGGCATTTAGACCACTGAGCCAGCTATCTCCCCAGCCCTGAATGTGTATTTTTAAAAATGATATTACAATGAATGATACATTATCATTAATACCACTCAAAATGCTCTCTTAATTTATTTGAAACACAGTTATGTTACCTTTCTTGCCACTTTCTGAAACAGTTCTCGAGGTCCACATTCATGAATGTCTTTGGAAGTTCTGACAAAAAATGTTTTGATGAATTCTAATGCCATCACTCCATCCACTGGAAAAGAGGGCTTCTACAACACACTGTGGTGCATGTTCATCTTCCTTATTTAGCAAATGTGGCAGCATGCAACCTACGACTCTTCCACAAAGTCAGAATGAGTACAAAAGGCAAATGTTCTGAATCAGTTCATGACATGGAGGCAGCCACAGCAGCACAGCTGAGGAGGGCTTAATGCTTCAGAAAGTGACAAAGCAAAAGCATGTCTGCTCAAATGCAGCAGGAATATTATAAGAGTTTTAGTGGAAATATATGCTTTACTACAATAAATTTTAACTAAACATTCATTATATTTTGTAATCACCCTTTGGCACATATGCACATATATATGCACACATATCTATGTCAATGGTTCTTCTAGAATTTAATTAACACAAAAGCAAAGTCCTTTTTAGTAGATAGCTATGGACTCTTCAGGCAAATGTAGAGTCACGTAACTGCAACTACAGCAACGATACAAAATATTTCCATTGTTCCCTGAAGCTTCTCATACCCCTCTGAATGCTATCCTTTCCCTCCACAGCTGGCCCAGGTAATCTCTAACCCGCTCTCCATTACTGCTGTTTTGCCTATTCTAAAACACAAATATAATCATATAATTTATAGGTTTTTATACATATACAGCAATATAATATATAAAATTTTGTTTCTTTTTTAATACATTTTGAGATTCATTCATGTCATTGTATGTATTTACAGCTCACTTCTTTCTATTGATAGCTATTATTCCTTTGAATGGATATACTAGTTTAACCATTCAGAAACTGATAAACATTGAGATTGTCTTAAGTTTGGGACAAAATGACTTGTAGCAATTTGAATATTCTTTTGCAAGTGTTCATGTAGTCGTATGTTTTCATTTGTTTTTCTGTAAACATGCAGGAGTGAAACTGCTGAGCAGTTAGTAAGCAGATGTGTAACTACACAGAGCAATCAAAAGCTTTTCAGTGACCTGCGCCACTTCTCATTCCCACCATGAAAGAGTGGATGTGCAGCGTAGTTCACATCCTTGCCAGTCCTGCTCTGCTCTTTATCCCTAACTGCCTACTTTAATGGCTATAAGTTGTACCTTTTTGAAGTTTTAATTTGCATTGTTCTGAGGACAGGTGGTGTTGAGCATTTTTTTCATGAGAATAGTAACCATTCATATATCTAATGAAGTATCTGTTCAAATATTTTACCCAGTTCTAATTTAGCTGTCAGTCTTAGTATTCAATGGAAGAGATCCTTGTATATTCTTCATACATATTTTTGTCTAATATATGCTTCACCACTGATAAAAGTTAAGCCATGTTAGTCATTTATTATTGTACCTTTAATGCCCGCTGGCACAGTACTTGGGATACTGTAAATATTCAAAAATACTTTTGCTAAGTGAATTAATGGATGGCTTTTTAAATGTCCTAGTACTTTATAATGCAAAGTACAAGACAGATACAATAATCATTATAAAAGGCTTTGGATTATCACTACCATCTATGCTTAATTCTGGAGTAGGATGTTTTCTGACCAGAAAAGTACAAAATAAAACGGACAGAGCATCTTCGAAGCCCGTCTCTAGCCCAAACCTTCATCCTCAAAGCCTACTCTCTTTTTAAGCTCTTTAGACCAACGCAGGGACTGAAGGACCATTACTGTTTATATCTAGGTGTCCCTGAGAGCTTCATCACTCACAGGTGGGGCTTGGGGAACATGACCAGAGGAGGGGACCGGATGGATAGCTGACTTGCTGTTAGGCAGTGAGACCTGATCAGAGACACAGGTTACCAGAGACATGACCTAGAAGGGTTTATTTCCCTTTCTAGATCCTCCCTTTACTCTCACTCTGCTTCAGTCACCATGTCATGAGCAGATTTTCCTCTGCCAAGCTACCCTGCCATGGAGCTAGCCAACTGAACTGAAACTTCTACAAACTGTGAGTCAAAACAAATATTTTCTCCTTTCATCTCGGGTATCAGGTATGTTATCCCAGAATCAAAAGAAGTAATTAGGATAGAATTCTGTTACCAGGGAAGTAGGGTAGAACACTCCCTGACCATGTAGCTCAGAAGCCCTTAGAACTGATTCACAGGAGGAATTTGAAAAGCTTTGGAGGGGCCAGCTGGAGGGATGGCCACGGAATGCTGTGAGCTGGACTGGATGGGAGGCACTGGTCAGAGCTCAGAAGAACAGGATGCTGATGAAAAGACAGGCAGTATGGACTCAGGGGGGTTCTGTCAGGAACAATGGCTCTGTTGCATTTGGGCTCTAGGCTACCTATATTATTTCTCTGGCAGAAAGATTTATCTCCATTTTGTTTATGTCCTCAGACTATGTGGGAGAGTGATATTAGGGGCAGCTCACTAACTAACCTGGCTGAGAAAATTTCAAGGCAGCCAAGGAGTGAGGCTGTAGCATGGATACTGTTGGGGGCTTTCAGTCAGTTCTGTACCGAAAATCAAGAGAAAATGGCACTGCTGAATGACTGTAAAAGTTTGAGGTTTGCCAAAAAGAAACCTTTACAAAGTTGGGTGCTATGAAGTTGGAGTAGAAAGGAAACTGGCTGCTGAAAAGATCAGGATGGAAAAGAAGCCAAGTTCCTTGAGTCAGAACAACAGACAAAGTGACTTGAGAATATGAGAAAAATAGAACCCCAAAGGCCACATCCTTTGCAGGCTGAAAATTGCAAGTGTGAAAGACTTTGTTCCCAGGATTTCGGCTTACACTGCTCAGCCATCCAGACACTCAGAGACGCCTCCTCCGAAGACACAAGAAAGTCATTTCTCAAGGGAGTGGCAGATCTTGGCATTGTCCACATAGGGATGGTTTTACAGGCATGAAGAGTGTAAGAGCTATGGAGTAAGACAGTTCCACCAGACTTCACAAGAAGGCCTGGGAGGCCAGTGAGTATGTCCCTGAGAGGGCACTGTGTGAAGCCGAGAGGGAAAGCAGAAGTTCATTGCAATACCAGAAGCATGGAGAGACATAGAACATGGACCATCTAAGGATATGGTAAGAATTGAGCAAAATCATCCCAGGAGAGAAGCCATGAGAGCTACAACCACCAGCAGTATGACCAGGATAAGGACACCCAAGAACTTGGGAGTTCATAGCTAGTCACAGCCCCAGGTGGTGGTTGGCTCAACTATAATATTTAATGTTTACCCTGACAGGTTTCAGTTTTGCTTTGGCCCCGTTCCTTTTCATCCCCCATTTCTCCCTTTTGATATGGAAGTGTTTACCTTGTGGCTTTGTATGTCAGCACTGCTTAACCTTCTAAGAATTTTTTAAAGGGACTCATAGCTAAACGTTTGATTTAAATTTCACAGGAGTCTGTGGATTTGGAGCTTTCAGCCATGCTGAAACTTAAGACTATGGCAACTCTTACAGAGTACATAAATGTGCTTTGCATAAAGGGATTTTCGTGAGTTTTTGGGGGTCTAGGTGTGAAATGTTGTCCTTTATATGTATTTAGGTGTCCCCCGAGACCCTTATGCACTCAGGTGGAACTTCTGGAAGGTGACTGGATTATGTTGGCTTATATCTGACTTGCTATTAGGAGGCAGCACCTGGTCAGCAGAGGAAGGTCACTGAGGAAATGGCCTGAAAGGGTTTTTCTCCCTTCCAACTTCTCCTTTTACTTCCTCTCTCAGCCACCCTGCCACGAGCAGCTTCTCCTGTACCATATCCCTGTGCCTTGATGTCCTGCCTTAAAGCCAGGCAGCTATGGGACAAAATGTCTATAAACTGTAAACCAAAATAAACATTTTCTTCTTTAAGTTTCAGTGGTCAAATATTTTGTTATGGCAATGAGGGAAGTAACTGAGATGGGGACTAATTTAACTGCAGGTAGCCTGCCTCAGGGTTCTATCCTGGGTTTAGTTGCTTAGGAAAAATTGATGTAGAACAGTGGCTTCCAAACTTGAGCACTCATAACAATTCTCTGGAGAGATTATTAGGAGCCATACCTTCTTCAATGGTTCTCCTGAGAATTCACAATTCTGGGAAGTTCTAAGGAGAGCTAGCTGCTGGTGGTGCAAGGATCACACTTTGGATTCAGTGTTACAGGCAAGTGTTTATCATATAAAACTCTAGAATGTTCTCTATTTGACACTCTGATATACTGGAATTAGCACAGGTAAAATATACTTTTTTTTTTTTTTTTTGTCTTTTTGAGACAGGGTCTCACTATACAGTTCAGGCTGGCCTTAAGCTCACTTTGTAGCTCAGGCTGGTCTCGAACTCACAACAATCCTCCTGCCTCAGCCTCCCGAGTGCTGGGATTACAGGCATGCGCCACCACGCCCGGCTGGTAAAATATACTTTTTAGTTCCTTCCTATCGACAGAGATGAATGCTGGCTGGACACCAAGAATTGTATATTTCACCCCGAACATTAGGTATAGATTTAACTGAGAATATCTGTTACCACCTAAGTGTTAACACTTAAAAACAATCAAAATAGTCTATTAACAAACACTGTGCTAGTAAATATTTCCTAAACTAAATATAAATTAAAAATAAGAAAATAGGCCTAAAAATATTCTGGGAATGAAGCAAAAGTGATAAGTATCCTGAAAACTCAAGTCCAGAATGCATCTATAGAAACAATTTTTTACAGGAAAAGTCATTAACTTGGTTTGAGATCTGCTTGGAGTTCTCAACAAAATATAAGGAAGCTATAGTTCATGAATGAGGGTCAGAAATAACAACAAACATCAAAATTAGACATCTAAGAGTTTTAGCCAAAGCAATCAGCAATTTTGCAATATATGTTTAAGGAAATCGAAGGTGAAACTAAAAATATGAGGCAGGAACAAGATACTTAAAAGAAGGTTCCAAAGAATCATGCAGAATATCTAGAAATATAAATGTAGCCATTAAATTGCAAAAGCTTAATAAAATAGAACCTTTAAATATATAGAATTTAATAAAATAGAATGTTGAGTATATAAAGAATATAGAAAAGAATACATAGACCTAAAAGAAAGAAAAAGTCAATAAATAATACAGAAAGCAACACAGAAAATCAAAGAGCTGAGTATCAAAAAAAAAAAAAAAAAAAAAAAAAAAAAAAAAAAAAAAAAAAAAAAAAAAAAAAAAAAAAAAAAAAAAAAAAAAAAAAAAAAAAAAAAAAAAAAAAAAAAAAAAAAAAAAAAAAAAAAAAAAAAAAAAAAAAAAACAACTGATAAATGTAGGGAAAAAATGGGACTGATAATTTACATATATTTGAAATTAGGAATAAAAAGGGAACATAGAGAAGAATTATTTTATCTCTCATTTAGTGACATTTATTACTAAAAGTGTTTACAGGACTGGCAAGATAGCTCAGCAGACTAAGCATCTGCCTAGGCAAGCGCAGGGACCAGGGTTTGATCCCTGGCACCATAGGCCTTGCCAGCCACCCCAGGGTGCACTGAGCCAGCCACAGACCAGGTGTGGTGGTGCATGCCTGCAATCCCAGCACTTGGGAGGCTACAAATAGGATGATCACTAGGAGTCCAAGATGCGTAGTGAGACCCTGTACCAAATACATTTTAAAAAGTGTTTACATTAAATGCTAATTCATTAAACACAAAATATTTTACCAAAACAGAAGGGAAAATTATAATGCATTCCATCCTAATGCAAGACAGCTAAGCAATTTTCACATGGTAAATTTTATTGGTTAGTTAGTGGAAACAAGTTTATTTATATAATAAATTGTGAAATAAAAGTTTATTTACACATTTTAATGTAGTAATAGACTTTTAAGAGATGGTGGTGATGGAAATCATAAAAATGTCATCCCCTAGAGGATCAGTGCTCTAGAGGATGGATTTCTTTCTATTGTTTTCTTGGCCTTTGGAAGAAATCATGACTCTCTTGCACTCAAAATCCACAGAAAAAACACATTTAAAGAAAAAATAAGGATAAACATTATAGTGCCTTAAACACTGTATATATGGTACATGCAACTAGAGTGTCAGAATAAGAAGATAATTACTTACAAAGGAACAAGAGATACATTGAAAACTCGTATCTCAGCAACAATGGATTTCAAATAACAATGCAATAATATTCTAAGTTCTGACAGAAAACAATTGCTACTCTAAAACATATACCCAAGAAAATTTATGTCTAGCTCCCCAGCAAAGGACACTGACACTCCTGACAGATGCACCTTTAGGAGTGGCAATGCACAATTCCAGGACCTCTGGGAAGAAGGCAAAGCTGTAATCAGCAACTAATCAACCTCTTTACATTCAGAATTCAGACAATGGAATATAATAACTTGAGAAAGAAAAAGAAGGAGGTGGATTCCCAGGATCCAAGAATCATCTAAAAGGGAAATTGGAGCTTGCAGAGAAAGTGAAGAGATAGAATTTAATGCAGAAAAAAGAGATGGCAAACTGAATGCTCTCCCCAGCTCCTACCTTGCAGCCTGAGATAGGAGGCTCAAGTCTATAGAGACACAGTGAGGACAAGTGACTTTGGATGCCTCTAGGGAGAAATGCACCAGTGAAATGAAGCAGTGAATACTGTGAGCTACAACAGCTGGTGAGTGACTCCAGTCCAAGCATCTGCTGTGTCCCCTGAAGAGGGTCTTCGACCAGATGCCATTTAAGTAGAGGGGCAAACTAAACCCAGGATTCAGAGCAGTTAGGGATTGGATGCATCTCAGGACTTCCAGTGACTGGGTAAACGGAGACAACCAAGGTCAGGGATCTGAAATCAGGACAGCAATATGACATATTTTAGGGACATCTATATAATAACTGACTGACTCTAAAGGAAATTACTGAGGCAATTGGATGAATGAGAAAATTTGAATAAAGTCTCCAATTAGCAATAATACTATAACAATATCAGGTTCCTAATACTTACAATTTACATGGGATTTTTTGATAGATTTTTTTAGGGAGGTTCTGAGAATCTCAGTTAATCATGCATGTTTCGTGCTGTACTTTTTTATTGTCATACATATTCATATGAGAAATACATAATCAACACTGGAGACAGCTGAGTGAAGGTGTGCCAGAAATTTTTTTCTATTTTTACAATGTTTCTATAATCCTGAAATTATGTTAATATTTAATTTTTAATTAAGGTTATAAAAATTTTAAAAAATCTTGAAGTATTGTAGGCTGAATGACTCAAGCCCCAGCTCCACAACCGGAGGCCAGCACCACCATGAGCTTGTGGAGTTGAAAGCACCGGAATGGACACCCCACCTTATTCCTATTGCAGTGGTACTGGGATCACCCAGTATGGATCTGGGCTCTTTCCTCCATTGTCTACCACTGATGGCTAAGACATGGCCTGAACCGGACCCTACAACAAAAGTACAGACCACCGAATACGGCCACAATCCTGCAATCATAGAGAAATCTCTCTTTGTTCAATTTCTTTGTTCTTATTTTATTTTTCTCAGTTGTTTGTGTTTTGCTATTTCATGAGTGGGAAATTATTTAGGTTTTTTATTTTCTTTTGTTCTTGTTTTTTTTCTTCTTTCTTTCTTTTTGATTTTTTTTTTAAACCAGAAATCAAACACATGACCTCACATTTGCCAGGCAGGCTCTGTGCTGCTTAACTATACTCCTAACATCTGTTTCTTTCTTTCCCTCTTTCTTTCTTTCTTTCTTTCTTTCTTTCTTTCTTTCTTTCTTTCTTTCTTTCTTTCTTTCTTTCTTTCTTTCTTTCTTTCTTTCTTCTTTCATTCTTGATCTCCTGTCTTCTTTATGAGTTTCCCAAAGCTTGAGTAACCTTCCTCTGTCCTTTAGCCTTACTTCTAATCACTTCCTCTTTTTTCTTTTTCTTTATTAATTTTATTGAGAAGCAAATAGCAACAAAACAGTTTCAAAACAGGTTAGTAGGACAGTTACAATAATGAATACATTGCATAACACTGTCTTCATAGTAGTTATTCATAGTACAAGATGCAGACAGGATATCCTGTCCGAATCTCCTTTCAGTTTCTCTGTTTCCTTCCTTTCCTTCCCATCACTCAGCTGAACTTCTGGAAATGGTAGCAGTGGAAGTAAAAAAGCAGATGAATGAAAAGAAATCAGAAATAAATACACAAATAACTGAAGAGATGATCGCCACAGCGAAGGACATGCTAAGTGGATCTAGAAGATGCAGATTGAAAAAAGTAAAACAGAAGAGCTTAGGAAGGTGCAGAAACATGAATTCCAACACACTCATAGAAAGGCTGAACTGCATAAAACAGATTCAAACAAATACCTATGAGGTTTTTTAAAACCTATTGAAAGTATACCCAGCAGAACCAATCATTGTGATGCTATCAGATATAGAATATAGGATTGTGATCAGTGATTATCAAATGAAACACTTCTTTAAAATAGCAAGGAAGCATGAAATATGAATCCAACAGTTGCTAGGTGATGCAACATAAGATTAACTGGAACCAATAAAAAATCAGAAGATATCACAAAGGCATAAAAAATCCTTTCACAGAAGTAATAGCAAAAAATTATCCCAGCATGGAAAAGAATTTGACATACAGATAAGTGAGGCATGTAGGTCTCCAGTTAGCCATGATCGGTAAAAAGTGACACCAAAACATAGTTGTCAAGACAACAAAAATTTAACAGAAGAACAGAATATTAAAATTCAAAAAGAAATTCACAGACTGAAAGTTAAAAGATGGGAAACAATACCCCATGCAACAGGAAATTTGTTGCCACAGTGGCTTTCAGGCCAAGACTGACCAGAAGAGACAGAGAAGGTCACTACATCTGTGTTAAGGGAACAATTCAAAAGGAAGATATTACAATCATAAATATATATGTGCAAAAAAAATACTAGGACACCCAACTATGTAAAATAAGCACTCATGGATATTTTTTTTTAAATGAGACAGGGATGGAAAGATAGCTCAGTGGTTTGCACCTCCATGACAAGTACAAGGACCTGAGTTTGACCCCTGGTACCACATGCCATGCCAGTCCTAGAACCCTGGGCACACCATGCTGGCGCCCAAATCAGGCATGATGGTATAGGTCTATGATCCCAATGCTGGGGAGGCTGAGACAGGAGGATCACTATAAGACTGAACTGCATACTGAGACCTGTATCAAATTAATTAATTAATTTAATTTTTTAAAAATCAGACAGTACTAAGATAATTTAATGGGGAGTCTCAGTACTCCATCTTCACAAATGGAAAGATCACTCAACAACAACAAAAAAATATCAACAAAGAAATATTAGGGCCAAACCAAACCTTTAAAGAATTCTGTTTAGTAGATCACAGAGTACTTTTACCCCACAACAGAATACATGTTCTTCTCTGATGTACACAGGACTTTCTTCAAGATAGACCACCTACTAGATCATAGAAAATGCCTAGCTAAATACAAAATAGGGGGCCTGCCCATTAGCTCAGTTGTTTAAGAGCCTGCTTAAGCAAAGCAGTCAGGCTCAGGATGCTGTGGTTCAATCCCCAGATCCTCATGTCTTACCAGACCTGCCCTTAAAGCAGCCTGAGCTGGCCAAAAAAAAAAAAAAAAATCCTTCTGAACTTAAAAAATAAATAAATAAATGCAAAATAATTGAAATTATCCCATGTATGTTATCAGGCCACAATTCAATGAAACAAGAAATCAATGGCAAAAGGAACCACAAGAATTTGAAAATCACATGGAAATTAAGTAACACCCTCCTGAGCAACCCATGGATCACAGATGAAATTAAGAAAGAAATTAAGGGGGGGGCCTGCCAGTTAGCTCAGTTGTTTAAGCTCCTGCTTATGCAAATGTAGTCAGGTGCAGGATACCGTGGTTTGATTCCTAACTCCACATGCCTTAACAGACCCACCATTAAGACAGCCTCGAGGAAATTGTGTGCACTGAAATGACAAGAATAGGATTACTAGCTGAAGGAGAGAGGGTGGAGGAGAAGGTAGATCTGAGGGGTCATCAGCAACAGGAAATGGAGGGCCACATGGAAACTGGCTCAACCCTGTGATGATGACACACATTCTTTAGTGGATTCAACTGCCTGCCCTCTTCAGAAAATGATCCATTGATGTCTGGGCAGTGACTCTTTTGCTCTCATCACAGAGAAGGCCTGGCACTGGGTGGCATTCGGAACAACTGATGCAGCCTTTGTGTATCATTCTACCTACCGTGGGATGTCAAAAATTAACAATGCCTCAGAACTTAATGATCCCTCTTCAAGTAAAGAAAACCCCCTTGCCATTTCCTGTGTTGTGGGTCTCTTGGTTTCTTCAATTGTATCTTCCTCTTGACTCTTTTCATCTTTTCTCTGGGCCACTCACTCCATCAGGTCCTCCTTGGTAAGTTGCTCATGTTACACATCAAGGAATTCCGTGAAGTCATCCTCTTGCCCGGCTAGCTCCGGCTTCTTGCTAAGGATCACTAAGTCACTGAAGAACTCTTTGGACCTTTCTTTCATCTTCTCAAGTCCATGAGACTTGTGAACAAACTGCAGGCAAAAGTTCTTCCAAGCCCAATTCATGGCAACAGCTGAAATCTCATTCCAAGTAAAGTTGAGATCTTCTATGGCTTGGAGATGTTACAGGCTTTAAAAAGTGTCTCAATGTTGTTCATCTTTCATCAGTCACCTTCAGTGTATGATGAAAGTGTGGCATAAATAGTATTTCTTCAAAGTTGCAATACTTCCTTGGTTCATGGGTTGGATGAACACCATACTATTCAGTGGCAGATGCACTACTTTGACTTTGGAATGAAAACCATGGATGAATTGGGGATGGCTTGGTATATTACCAAGCAGCAAAAGAATGTTGAATGGGATATCTTCCCCCAAACGATAGTTCTCTATGTGTGGAATAAAATGTTGGGAAAAAATAGTCCTGGAAAATGGCCTGTGTAAGTCAAGCTCTGGAGTTACTCTTCCACAAAACAGATAGAGAACCCTTGGCTATGTTTTCAAGGGCTCTTGGGTTCCCTGAATGGTGAACTCAGAGAGGTTTTTGTTTCATCAACTTTTCTTCTTTAGTGGTGTAACTTCCTTCTGGTATCCTCTCCTAGTACAGATCTGTCTCACCAACATTAAAAACCTATTGGGGAGCTGGCCACATAGCTCAGCAGGCTAAAGCACCTGCTTAGGCAAACTCAAGTATCAGGGTTCAATCCCTGGCGTGCAGTGCCAGCCCCACATCCAGGGCACACTGAGACAGCAAATGAGACTAGACATGGCGGCACATACCTGTAATCCCAGTGGATTGCTGAAGGATCACTATGACTCTGATCTATGTAGTGATACCCTGTAGACCCCGTACTAATAAGTATGTTTTAAAAAAAACCCTGTTGTAGTGAATAAGCACCTTCATCAATAGTTTCTTAAAGAGGTGTCAGAAATTCTTGGGAAGCGATGATATCTGCACTCACAGCCTCATCATTGATGTCTTTATGTTTCGAAGGTTGGCTCTATCCTTGCATCTATTAAGCCACTTATGGCTGGCAGTAAGAGTTGCACCTTCTTCATCACGTTTTTATCTTCAAGTCCCCAAACAGCCTCTCAGCTTTTCCTTGAATGAGGCTTAAGCTGAGTGGGATGCAAGGCTGATGCTGATCCTGTGTGCACACACTGAGAGGTCTCTCCATCTCTTCTATCACTTCATCATGATTTTTGGATATTATTATTGATTTCATAGGCACAGCAGACTTCATATGTTCCATGATTTTGTCCCTGTTCTTTAGAATTGCATCAATGATTGAATGATTCATGCTATAAGAACAAGTGATATCTACCATCTTTTTGCTGTAGTCCAGTCTCTCAATTATTTTTGCTTTTGTTTCCAATGATTATTGCTTAACACTTCCTAGCAGTCCCTTCCACATCACTTGTACTTTTTTCTTGGTTCTGGACATCTTGGAGTCTGGTTGAATACTGTACTACTGTCCACTACTGCACTATAAAGGAAGCACAACCTAGGAGTAGCACAGCTGTGACAATGTCCTTCAGACACACGAGGTCAATCCTATCCGTGAATGTTTGCAACTTAAATTTTGTATTTTAGTGACTTCATGTAGTATTTGGCATCCTTGTTTTACAATTAGGAACATGACAGGTATACTCATCTTAACCTTGCTAACTTCAACATTGCAGCCTGGAAATATGTGAATAATCTGAAAGCCACTGATATAATATTTAAATATCTTATACAATTCATATCTAATGATCTTGGGCCAGATACCTATGCTTCTCAAGATTTGGAGCAAACATTTTGGCACACAGGTGCTTCTATTGTCCTCTCCTTTATTCTATAAGTTTAGAGAAAGCCTAGCAGTAAACAATTTAATCTCTCAAAACATAAGGCAATTACTCTCATGATTATGCAGACCCCTGTATTGTTAGACTATGTTAGCCTTTCTTAAAACCTTAAAGAACTACAGACTGGTTCTGATACATTGGTAGCATATTATAATTATAGAAAGGTCCGAGAGAAGGATACAATACCTACTAATGATGCTAAGCAAATAAAAATGCTTAGTCCCTTGAAGATGAAAAACAGTGATGGGTAGAAAAGACAGAACTAAGTCTCCAGATTCCCTTTTCTGCCTAGTCTCATGTAGCATGGAACAAGAAATATTTTCCTGGAGATCATCAAGATTGAAGTCAATTAGTGTCCCTTTTTTATGCTTAAAAGTCTGGGCAGAGCATAGGTGCTATAATATTTCAGGAACCTTATATCACTCAGCGGGCAGGCCTATAGCACTCAGCTCCTACTGCACCCTTCAGTTTTTCCAACTTCTGAGTGATAAGTTCAACAGGGAAGGCACCGCCTGCAGACACCCCGATCACTAAGGTTAGAGGTCTAAAGTTGAGAAAGACTGTGCACATTCCAGTCCTCTCTCATGGGCATCAGCTCTGCCTTCCTGGATTCAGTTCACACACATTTCCATTCCCACCTGCCTCTGCTGCAGACTTGAGTTACCAGCACCAAGTACAGAAGCAGTGTAGACCCACAGAGACATCCAGGCAGCTTCCACGAGTTATATAGGGTCAATGTGTTTGCTATCTATTGCTTCACGATAATTATCTTAAGACAATGTAAACATTTATTATTTCATATGGTTTCTGTAGTTCAATATGTATTGAGGTATGGCAGGGGCTTAGCTAAACAGTTTTAGCATAAGTACTTCTTGAGTTTGCAGAGAAAATACTAATATGGATCTGAAAACCTCTTCTGTCAAGGCCAGATAGCAAGTGTTTTTGCCTCTATGGACCACACAATTATTTGTTGCATTTACACAGTTCTCCCAGTATCATGGGAAAGTAGCCACAGACTGTAAACAAGCGGTCTTGAATGCGTTCCAACCATTTTCCCTAGCAAAACTAGACAGTGGGCTAAGTGGCCTTGCAGGGTCAATGCTTGCTGACTGCTCACCTGAAAGCTTAACTGTGGCTGGCGTGAATGCAGTTCTTTAGCTCTCGGGCTTCAGCATCTTGCGTTGTGGTGACTGGCTCCCCCTAGAGTAAGCCATCCAGAGAGAAACACAGAAGTTGCAATTGCTTTCACAGTCAAGGCCCCAAAGGCACAATAATCACTAGATTTACTGCCCACTCAGATCGAAACCGTGGGAAGGGCCTACACAAGGGCATAAGCACTGGAGGCCAGGGTCACTTGGCGAGAGATCTTGAAGGCCATTGTCAGTTCCTTTGATATCCCTGTGGGATTTACTTCTCTTTATCAAACTCTGACTCATATTGGAGATACAAGAATGTAAACTTCTATGTTTCAAATTATGAAATAAGGAAAGAGAAAGAAAGAAAGAAAGAAAGAAAGAAAGAAAGAAAGAAAGAAAGAAAGAAAGAAAGAAAGAAAGAAAGAAAAGAAAAGAAAGTCATTTGGAAAGATACTTCATTATAATGCAAGGGAATTCTAAATTAATCCTAACTGTTCATACTAAATACATTTTTTAATGTATTTTGTTGTTGCAATGTATTTTGGTATGCAGCTTGGATTCATAGAGATCCTCCTGCTTTCAGCCTCCCCAGTGTTGAGATTATGGGCGTGTGCCTCTGCATGGACTGTGTGGCAGGTTCAGCCTACCCTGGGTGCGGGGCTGGGGCCACACGTGGTACTGGGGCTTGAACCCCAGTCCCTGTGCTTGCTTCAACTTCCCTAAGCTGGTGCTTTAGTCCACTGAGCTATCTAGTTGGCCCTAGATACTCAAATTTTATAATACTTTTTCCAAGAATACTTAGAAAAATCCCTGAAAATATCCAAGTAGAGAAAAGGAAAAATATCTTTCCATAAAAGGGACCAAAACTAAGCTGCTTCCTTGGACTTTTTAACATTTCTCAAAGCTGACAGAGAATCTGTGAAGAGAAGGGTGGGGATGGAGTATAATCAAGAATTCTATCTCCAGCGAGGTGCTCAGTTGTTCACACAAAGACAAAGACTTAGAAAGAAAACTCTAATAAATATCTAACTGACTGAAGGAATTCAAACTTAAGAATTCAAACAAAGTAAAACCCAAATCAATTAAGTACACTTACAGATAGATAATGCTGTATATGTAATCGCAAACTTTAAATATAAAATAATGACACACACCTGTAATCACGGGTACTCCATAGGTTGAGGCAGGAGGATCAGAGGGTTGATATCAGCCCAAACAACTTAGTGAGACTTTGTCAAAAGAAAAAGCCAGATGCATTGACCCATGCCTGTAATCCCAGCACTTTGGAGGCTGAGGCAGGATTGCTATGAATATGAAGCCAGCCTGGGTGAACTCATAGTGAGTTCAAAGCCATCTTAGACCATATATGATGACTCTATCTCAAAAAAAAAAAAAAAAAAAGAAAGAAAGAAAGAAAGAAAGAAAGAAAGAAAGAAAGAAAGAAAGAAACTAAAATAAATAAACAAATAAAAAGACTGGGGAAGTAGCTGAGTGAGAATGCCATGGATTTCATTCCTGGTACTGAGAAAAAAAAAAAGAAAAGAAAAGAAAGAAGGGGTAAGAGGATGAACGATTATATGTACATGTCTGCTCTTCCTACTAATAATACGAAGGCTGAGAGGACAGAGAAGAAAGGACTAGAAGTGCATGCACTTGAAATTCTGCCTTCTTCACAAGGAAGGTTAAAAACTATGACATTTTAGCCTAGGCCAGAAAGAGCAATAGGAGCCGGTCAGCAGACTGATGGATTTTCTGATAGCAACAGGACACAAATTAAAGCACCACTGAGACTCCATCTCACTCTACAAAGAGTGGCTATCATCAAGAGATCAACCAATAACAAATGCTCGCAGGAATATGGAGGAAAGGAACACTTCTTCATCGTTGGTGAAAGTGCAGACTGGTACAACAGCTGTGGAAATCAGTGCGGAGATTCCTCAGAAACCTAGGGATGTAGGTTCCATATAATCTTACTATTCCCCTTCTGGATATCTTCACAGAAGAGTTAAAAACATCATATCACAGTGACATATGTGCACTCATGTTTACAGCAAAACAATTTGCAACTGTTAGGCTTTGGAAACACCCAAATGCCCATCAACCCAGGAACAGATAAAAAAAGATGCTGTCTTTTTATACAGTGGAGTACCACTCAACCGTAAAGGATGAACTGGAGACTTTTATAGGTAAATGAATGCAATTCAAGGTCACAGTCACAAATGAAATAAATCAGATATGCACATGTGCAAACATCATATTGTCCCCCTAGTGTGAGAAACTGAAAGAATAAATAAGATCAAAAATAGAAATGTACAGTAGATAGTGTAAGATGGGAAGAAATTTCAGAAGGAAAGAAACTGGCATGGGAGGATGGATGGAGAAAAGCAGGAAGGGAAAAGCAAATATTTATTTATTTATTTATTTATATATATGTGTGTATGTATATGTATATATGTATATGTATATATGTGTGTATGTATATATATACATGTATGTACACGTGAATATATAAATATATAAGATATATCTATATAAATATATATATATATAAAGATAGCTGTAATATTAATTTCTCTTAGTCCACTGAAACTGAAGGTTTGTACTAACATTGTTTGGACAACAAAATGTCAATATCCTACGCTCTAACTAATTTAAAGATAACAATACACAATGTATTAACCATTATTATCCTCCCACTACTTGTTTGAAATTTTGTTTTATTTTCTCCATTTATCTGAAAATGTTTGCCTTTTTTATTTTAAAGAGAAAAACAAACAAAAGGACATAATAAGAACAAAGGCAGAAACAAAGTAACATGAAATAACACAAATGCTACAGAATTTCAAAACAAGAATAGAAAATTAACAATGGATGTTATATTACATATTGTTATCATCAGACTTGTTGCTCAGATTACCAGATATAGGTATGCAAGATTGAGCAAACAATTAAACATTAACTCTTCCTTTCAATAAATTTTAATTTGTTTCCTTGTCCTTTTTACTTTATTTTAAAGAGAGAATAATAATAATAGATAGCCGGGCATGGGGGCACAGGCCTGTAATCCCAGCACTGGGAGGCTGAGGCAGGAGGATTGTTGTGAGTTCGAGACCAGCCTGAGCTACAAAGTGAGCTTAAGGCCAGCCTGAGCTGCATAATGAGACCCTGCCTCAAAAAGACAAAAAAAAGATAAAACATTAGAGATGATACACATTTAAAGAACAAGATCAAAGTTATTTCACCATGGTTGTTATATTACACAGTTATCCTCAATGTAGTTTCTCAGATTACAGATACTAGCATATAGAGTTAGTCAAAGTAAAATTTTAAACAGTAACTGCTACTTTCAAACAACTGATAGAGGACACAGGAGATAGCTGTGAATAGGCACCTGCCTGGCAAGCACAAGGAGCAGGGTTCAATCTCCGGTACTGCCTGCCATGCCAACTTCACACCATGCTGGCCCCTGAAACCAGGTGTGGCACACACCTGTAATCCCAGCACTGCAGAGAATGAAACAAGAGGATCACTATGAGTCTGAGCTATGTAGAGATACCCTGTACCAAATAAACTAATTAATTAATTAAATGTCTTTTTTAAAAACCTAAAAAAAAAAAAACCTGATAGAAATTAGTAGTACAATCATCTCACTGTCTGGTATATATATTTACATGATTTCCTCTTCTTTTTTTTCCTATATTTTCTCCCTTTCCTCATCTCCATTATTTATCCCTTATGTTTAGTTTCTCTTTTTGTACCTTTCAGATTTTATTTACTTTTCAGGTTCTCACACTGGGGAACAATGCAATATTTACACATGAGTCTGATTTATTTCACTTATAAGTATAGCCTCTAGTTGCATCCACTTATCTATAAAAGTCTCTTTCTCATAGTTAAATCTTAAGAACAACCCCAACGCTCATCACTTGAGAAATGGCTAAAAAAAAAAAAAAAAACTGTAGTGTGTTTTTTCTTTTTAAAATAATGGAAACTAAAATAAATTTAAAAATTGTTAAAATAGTACAAGCCTACTCTGACTGAGGTAAACAAAACTCAGTTTAGAGGAAAGATGCCAGAATTTCATAGCTGCAGTTCAAAAGCAAGAAGGCCAAGCCCAGAAAGATAAATGGCAGCACTGGAGATGTAGTCACCAAGATCAGCCTTGTGAATGCATCTGAGCACTATGCCCAAGATAATGGGCCCTAACCAAGCTTCTGTCTTTGTCATTCCTCCCAATATTCAAAGTCTCTGGAGAGAGAGCTAGATGAGCCAAGTGGGTCTGCTGCTATCCATAGGATGGCAGGACTGCCCTTCATGGCCCCTCAAGAAATCAGTCTACAGTAGATACAGTAGAAACTGAGATTTCTAGATGCTATTTGGAAATGAAATGGGAAGGAAACTAACTGAAGACAGTTCCAACAGGAGGCGGCCCAACCAAGTCAAGTCAGCCCTATGAATGCTTTTATATCCACAGATTCAAGAATCATGGTTAAAAATTCTCTGGGAGAAATATGTACCTACATTGAACATGTACAGACCTTTCTCCTGAAATTAACTCATTACTCTAGATAATGGACTACAACAACTATTTATATGGCATTTGCATTGAATTAGATATTGGAAATAATTTAGAGAGATTTAAAGTATACCAGAGGGTTTACATAGATTATGTGAAAGCACTGCATCATAGAAGACTTTAGCATCTGCAGATTTTTGTACTCTGAGAGAGCCTGGGACCAATCTACCAAGGTATATTTGTTATAATTATGTACTGGTCAGCTTTCCTGTTGCTGAAAAAAAAAAAAATGCCTGACCCACACAATTTAAGAAGGAGATGTTTATTTTGGGTCATGGCTTCAGAGAATTCAGTGAATGCATGGTCAGTTGGCTCCAAGGCAGAAAGTTCATGGTAGAAGAAGGCTGTTTGACCCCTGGCAGCCAGGAAGCAAAAAGTAGATAAGAGTCAAAGCAAAACATGCACCTTCTGAAGACATGTGCCCAGTGACCACCTCCTCCAACTGATGCCCCCTGCTGACAGCTACAACGTCGTCAGTGGACTAATCCACTGTGGAGCACGGCATCCTCATGACCCAGTCACCTTCCGACAGCCCCAGCTCTGAATACAGAAGACTTCTGAGGTCTTAGTTTAGGTCTAAACTATAAGAAGCTATGAGTTGGGGAGAGACAAGTAGACTAAGAGAAAGCAAAACAACAGTGATGCAAAACCAACAGAACCAACAGACTCAGATCATTGAAACTGGGAGACGGAGTAAGAGATGTGAAAACTCATAATTTTAAAAACTTGCTACTGAAAAAGCTGCAGATAATCGGCATGCTATTCATGACCCACTAATAATAATCACAATCTTGATATTTGCCTCAAATTCAACCACATATTTGAATTTGAATCTCAAATGCACAATATGACCTCTTACCCTTCGTGAGTTTATTTTTCTCTATCCTGACTTTTCTGATCTGCATTTGTTTTCCTCTTGGTCTCAGTTCCTCTTCTCTCATTGCTGGGACAAATACCTGACATCCAAAATGAAGGAAGGAAAGGTTTATTTAGTTCACAGTTACTGGAGGTTTCAGTCCATATTCAGCTGACTCCAAGGCAGAGGGGCACATGACAGAGATCAGAAGTTCATGGTGGTAGAACAGCAACAATGGCAATAGGCGAACAACAGCAACAGAGAGAGTCTGTCTCTCTGTCTCTCTTACATTGCATTCAGGCTCTCTGTCCCAGATTGTGTGTAGCTCTCACACAGATAATCCCAACAGTACTAAAACCTACAATCCTAGTGGATTACCCATAATCCAAGTGGATCATGAGTTAATCTCAAACTCTACAAGTCCCCACCCCATGACTGCATGAGGCTTTAGGAGAACAACTAGACACAAACCATAACATTCGTATACTGTACATGTATCATTTGAGCATGAAGGTAGCCTAACAAGCCTTAAAGTTGCAAAATAAATAACAACCCCATCCGATCTGTGAATATCATTTATGTGTTTCTGACTTAATGACAGTTCTATCACCTCACCCTGAGCATGGGAATTCTACCTGCTGTCAGTACCTCTCTCCCATGTCTTTCCTCTGTTGCACACTAGGATCTTCTGTATATAAGGAAATGTTTAGATCGGTATCTTACTTTTCATTCCTATGTGGTACAAATTTAATTTCTTTTTTCTCACACTTAAGTATTCCATTAACTTCCTAAATAGTTTCTCTCTATCCTTTGGCTCTGTACCACTGTCATATTAAATTCTGGTAATTTAATACATAACCTTCACTGTAGGTTTGAAGATTCCATCTTGTTATATGACAAAAGTAGGAACCCTTTTAGCACACCCTAAAGTGAAGTCACATGTTGGGGTGGTCCTTTTCTAGGTCCCCAAACACCCATGACTTCTTTTTCATGGGGAGTAGACGTGAATATACAAATGGAAGATATGGGAGCTCTGGTGCCTGCTGCCTTCCTTTTAGGGAATTCCTGTTTGCCTAGATTGTGTGCTGTGGATTTCTCTTAGCCTTGAAATAAGCAAAATGCCCAAATTCTAGCCCTGGAGGAAAAGGGACAAGTGAGGACTACAATTATTCAACACGAGTAAAGCCATAGTTTCCAGATTCATAGTCAGAAATTCCATTGTTGCCACATACACTTAACTGAATTTGGAGACCAAAACTGGAGCATAAAGCTTCTCAGGCTAGTGGAACTGATGGCATAATTTAGCCTTTATGTAGATTATACCAAGCTCAGGGCATGACAGGAGTTTAAGTCCTTACAGTTTTCCACAGTCAACATTTCACCTTATGTCTAATTTTCATGAAGCTGATTCTAGCTGCATTAGCCTCGGTGAGTAATTCTAAGTTTCAGATTGCATAAATGTATTGACTGGATAGCTTTGTGCACAGTAAAAGGGACCTTTCTATACTGTTGCTGGCCACTTCAAGTGATCTCGGGAGCCTCAGTAAAACTTTAAACACACAAATTTTGCAAGCAGTCCTGGGTTGAGATAGAAAAGCAACCGAGTTCATACAACTGTGGATGACCTTGAACAACATGTGCATGGTTAAGCCTGTGATTAGACAGAGCTGATAGAAGCAAGAGAACAGAGGGGAAAATCTTTGGTGTCCCCTAGTGTCTAACACATACATGGAGCAGCAAAGTGCTAGAAGTTTGATTAATTGGTTAAACAAATCAAGGTGTTAAGGGCAATTTATTCCTTCTGTCTCCACAATTTTATAAAGAGGCATTATGCTTCCAAATAAAGTTAAGGAATATTTCAGTGAGTCTTCAATTCTAGGGTGTTTCTTAAATTTAAGTTTTTATAAATGACAATAGTGCCAAGCACCTAAATTAATATAAGATGCAGAAAGACTGAAATTCAAAGATGCTAGGAATCTTACAGTATGCAGTCTTACACAAAAAAGAACTGTGTACACCATATCCAACATCTTAATGTTCCACTGGACTTTCAAGTAGGTGAATTTATAGTACTCTAAGTTAAGATTCAAACTCTTATATAAAATGAAAGCATTTTCGCATGATTCTAGTACCTACTGATAGGAATTTAACCACCACAGAATTGATGAATGAATACACTTAGATTTTGTTCAGAACTGTGCCAGTATTCCCCACTTTGGCAAATTAGGTCACCAAGAACAATCCTGAAAAAGATATCTCAGTCACCAATATGCCACATCCAATCTGTCTGCATTTCTATGGCAGCATTTGTGGTGATTCTAAGTAAATGAACAAATTTTCTCCTTCAGTTACTTCCAAATGTCAGATACAAACTTAAAATGTGGGCAAATATTAAGTATTTGAGACAAGATTTTACAGGTTTTCCTACAAATGAACAGTCATTAATATGCTATGCTATCAATACTTTTTCTCATGAAGCCAATAAACCACTAAAGTTGTGAACATCTTACAAAGAAGCATGCTGATCAAGTCAGTGAGGATGTGTATACAATTGTGCATGTGTGTGCATGCATGTGTATTATGGTTTGCATTTAGACGCGCCCCCCCCCCAATGCCTCAAGTGCTCATAGATGGAGCCTGCTATATCTGTCATGTGTAGTATTGGGGGTAAGGGTGGCTGGGACTAAATTGTCCATTGATTGGTTCAGCACAGTTCTAGGCATGGCTAAAATAACTTACTGGAGTCAGAAGTCCCACCCTGGATATGAGTGGTACCATGCAAAAGGTTTGCAGACTGTTTGGAATAAAAGGGAAGGGAAGTCTCATTTCTGTTGCTGCTGCTGCTGCTGCTGCTGCTTACTGCCTGCCAGAGCATGACCTGTTTCTCCAATGCAATGCCCCTCTGTATTGCTGCCCTACCTTGGAGTAAGACAACTATGGACTGAAACCTATACAAACCATGAGCCAAAATAAATCTTTACTTCTTTAATTTGTAGGGGTCCTGTATTTTGTAACAGCAATGAGAAAAGTAACTAAGATGGTTGATTATATATATGTATATGTTATATAAAAAGTCTACCAAAAAACTTTCTACAGAGCTCACCAAAAAAAAAAAAAAAATGTATGAGCACACTTTAAGTAAAGAAAAACAGTATGTTGTTTTTCCCACAATGTTGTTACTGTTGCATGGGCTACTCTAGAGGATGTTTATAGCAAAAACCCACTACACTGCCCATCTGAAAGAAGAAACTAAGAATGTATATGCAGCAATCCCAATTACCAAGTTTACCCAAACAGAAGTGTCCACCACTTTGAGCACTTCTTGAAACCGTAGAGACCAAAGGTAATTTGTACTAACCTCATGTCTCAATAAATCTAGCATCAAAATATTTATACAAGTCTTTCCCTTTCCTTAACTGTAGAAAGAAAGAAAGAAAGAAAGAAAGAAAGAAAGAAAGAAAGAAAGAAAGAAAGAAAGAAAGAAAGATAGATAGACAGACAGAGATGTGCAGATAGACAGAATAGAGATGATAAACAGAGATTTAAGGAAAACCAAAAATTATGACTGTTGTACAATGTTTATGTTTTTATATGTTTAATGTTTTACAAGTTCTCATTGTTTCCTGAAGACCAATTAAAATGGTGATATAATACAGTAAATCACTAAATCATCAGAAAACTATCATAATTATTTTAAGAGACCACTACAGCAATGATAAAAACAAACATAAACTACATAATTATTTCTGTTCTATCATAGCTTTAAGAAGATGGTAAAAGATAATAAAATCAATTATATAATGCTATTGCTCTTTATTACAAATGAACAGCCATAAAATATTATTTGCAGATGTAAATTTTACATGAACAGAGAGTATCCATAGAAAGTTATTTTCAAAATTAACTAACAAAAAATACAAAAGAATTGCCAAACTAGGACAGTTAATTAAAGGGGGAAAAATACTTTTCCAACATCACTACTTATTTAACAGATGGAGCACCAGTAATGTCAGTTTAAAGCTATCTTCTAGTTTTTGAGCTCAGAAAGAAGTAGCAGGTGTCTTAACATGCCATTTTATTATTCATCAGCAACTTAATTACCAAGAGTCTTGGAGAGGAGGAATCATCAATGAATGGTTAAAAATAATCCCTTCAGTGATAAATTACTCATAACCTATCAAATATCAGTGAAGAGTCTGAACACTGTGCATATAAAGTAGCTTGCGGAAAGAATTTCTTTAAGAGACTTGGCTCACATTATGAAAATTTATTGATTTTTATGTTATCAGTGAAGCAATAATAATATTTGAAATATTACAAAATGATGAGCTGTACTTTCCAAGGATTTTTGAAAAGATCTTTATTCAAGTCACAATTATTCTAATTTATGTTTTGTGTATTAATATCTTCAAAGTGTACAAAAATTGAAAGACTGGGGCCATCACAGGCAACTAGGTAGACAGAAATTAATATGCACCCAGAGAAGAGCTGGGTTCTCAAGGAGGTCAGCACAAAACGAAGACATCAACACTGAGGCCCGTGCACATCTGAAGGCCAGCCTCAAAGTGAAGATGCAATGGCCAGGCCTACATGAGGCAAAATCAAATTATAACTGGTGCCACCTGGTTAAGTAAGCCCAGTTCGTATCAGCTGCCTCTCCCTTCCCAAAAAATGTTTTTGTTCTTTCCATGTAACCTCATTACATCCCATTTGCCTATTGGATCACTAGTAAGTCAGCACCTATACTAGTAATCCTATAGGTTGAATATAGATTGACCCACATTGTATTCAAGTTATGATTTTGCTGGATAAAATACCCCAGACAAAGGGCCTCAATGGCCATCCACTCAGGAACCCTCATGGAAATTGGAAAGCTATTCTTCTCTCCATATTTCCAATAAAAGTCCCCTAATTTATTTAGTTTGTGAAGTCGTTCTTCAATATGGTCAGTCCTTGAACTCAGCACATTTGACACCTAACAGGTTGGGAGTTATATTTCTCCTATGGTGTACATCCATACACCTAGGCTCAACAATTGCGAATATTTTGTAATTACTGCTTCCTAGATGTATTTAAATTTTGGCTAAAATATTTCAATATAAATTCAGCTATCATACCACTTTACTCCTAAACATCAGTTTTCTAAATATAAGAGCTTTCTCTCACATTACCCTAACATACCTTTAAACTTTTAGAATATCATCAGCTTTTTAGAGTTTTCAGATTCTGTACTTTTCTGATTCCTTCCTCTGTGTAATTTAGCATATCCCTTCTTCACTTCCTTATAAATCAAAAATGATTTCTATTGGCTCAGTCAGATTCATGTTAAATTTTTTTACAAAATTTAATATGCTGCTCATACTTAAGATAACTTCACATGCTGTCTTAAGACAATGAAAACAAAACAAAAGATGTCAGTGGATTCTTTAGTGAAGACCAGGTCCCTACTTCATAGAAGATCACCTTTCAGCTTGATTCTCTAATGGCAGAAGGATCAAGAAATCTCTGGATCTCTTTCCTAAGGGCACTGATGCCATTTATGAAGGACTTTCACCCTCAGGACCTAATTACCTTTCGAATAGTGCCACCTTATGGGATTAGATTTCAAAATATCAATTATAGAGGCACATGAACAGTCAGTCAGTCATGTTTATTCACCAAGGACCTTTATAGATTTAAGTTTGCAGAACAATCTAACATATGGATAAATTAAAATGCAATGATTCAAAATTACATGGCCTTCATTTTGATGCTGCAGTGATCAGAATTACAAATCACTTAACATTTCACAATAACAGATTGGGTGATTATACACAGATGTGACATGTGTTTGCCAGCATTTTCAAGAAAAGTTAATTGAACTTCCAAAAGATTTTGAGGATGAAGCATAATTTAATCAGCCTAATTAAAAGGACTTAGAATCTAGCTAAAACATCCTCACTTGTTTGAAAAGCAGCTCTGACCATAATTTCTACTAAAGATATGGCTGACAATGCTCTCAATGTATTCACTGCAAAAATCATTAAAAAAATCAATTCCAGAAACAAAAACTACATGTTTTGGTATATATGTCTTGCTCTATCTCAGTCTTAACCATCCAGCAGAAAAGTATAAAAATGAGGTATACAATGCGGGGCCATAATAATGAGTTGAGCTGTAAATGGCTACAGTCAACAACTTCTTCAGATACCTCACTATTGTTGTAGAATGCTGGACTGTGTTGGATTGTGTCACTTAGTTTGAGCACCTAAATTGGTTGAATGACAATAGAGTGCCCATCTTTGACAGGTCTAGACAAAAAAAAAGGGGTATACAAAGGAAGAATCATGATGTGTGTATATGGACAATACAGTTGGGATAGATACGCTGTGCTTCTACATAATTCTATGAGAGGCAAGATTTGCACTAATGGTGGTTGGACAGGATATTATGTCAGCTTCTAGTACTATGGACAACCACTAGGAAAATAACAAGGTAGAAAGTATTAATTATTGAATCTGTGATATAATTCAGATATAAAAAATAAGGTAAGTAAACAGCTACACTCTCCTAATTTACTGATAAGAGACATCTGCTATAATAATGTCTGTAAGTATAATATCATGTATGCACCTTGTATGATACCAAAACATTATGAAAACAGTTTGCAATGTATTAACTTATCAAATCTGTCTTGTTAAGGTGTCTTAAAACTGTCTCATTGACATTTGTACTTCAATAAAATAAAAATAAATAAATTCCAAACATGTGATAGGGAGCTTTAAAACTGACCTTCATAGACTTACTAAAATATTAAAGCATATAAAAAGTGATTGAAAAATACCATATATTTAAAATTTTTTAATTCATTGTATTAAAAAACACACTACAGTCCCCTCAAGACACAGTACTCCCAGTTACTTCAGTCTCAGTTATACCATCATCTCTTTCCACTTCCTGGAAGTTCTTTTTTAGAGTGTTTCCATGAGAGGTTGTAGAAGCTACAATGAGTGGGACTTCCAAATACTACCCATTGGGCAGGCTCACAAAAACATGACAGCGTACCCTTATCCACCTCATTCTCCCAGATGCAGCACTGAGAAACTTCTGGCTCTTCCTCCAGATCAAACTTACCATGAAAGGTAAAACAGTTTGAATACATTCAGAACATCAAGAGAACCAAAAGAGCACAACTACTTCAGGCTAAAAAATAAACATTTCATTGAATTTCAATAAAATATAATGCCTTTAAATGCTTCACATTATTAGTATATATTTATTTAAATTTGAAGTATATATGTAAATTAAAATATGTATTGTTGTAATTTTTTGCAATTGTTAGCCTCATGCAAACATGGGGCAGGGACTTGTAAAGTTTGTGATTAACTCATGATCCACTGGGACTATGTGTGTAATCCAAGGCTAGGATTACGGGTTTTAGTGTTGCTGGAATTATTGGTGTGCTTCCCCCAGCTTGGGGCAGAGAGCCTGAATGCAATATAAGTGAGACAGACTCTCTGCTGCCATTGTTGCTGCTACTCCTTCCTCCCTTGGCTCCTCTTGCAAAGATCTTTGCCACCACCATGAACTGATGCTCTCTGCTCTGTGCCTCTCTGTCTTGGAGCCAGCTGAGTGTGGTCTGAAACCTCCAGTAACTGGGAGCTGAATAAGCCTTTTCTTCCTTTATTTTGGGTGTCAGCAATGGGAGAAGAGGAACTGAGACAGAGATAATATATTTTTGATTACTTGGGTTTTGTTTTAAACTCTGCTATTCAGTGTCTCAGAGGTCTAGAGCAGTCTTCCATAGCCTCTTACTTGTTTCTTTTTCCAATCTATTCTTTCTTTACTGTCACTTATAAAAAATAGTCTGCCTTATATTTTTAAGTTCTAGAGATTGGATTACAGATCAAAAAGTTGGGAGATCTTAAAGTAGAAGAAATTACATCCTGAAAAACCTATCATATGTTGACAATATCATAAATCAAAAATGTATTTTATACTTAAGCGTTGAACAACATAATTTAGCTTAACCTACCTTAAAAATGCTCAACACACATTACATTACATGATATTCTTTTAAAAGTATCCTGAGTCAGAAATAAATGCATGACTTTATCCTTCATCTTAAAATCATTTCCTCATCCATTGCAAAGTTCATAACTGACACCTGTATAGTAAAAAGCTGATTAATCAGAGAAAAATCAAAATCTATGTTTTATAGAGATCCCTTTCTCGCCCTTGTCTTGGGCCAGGAAGTTTATATTTATAAACCCATGGATAAGTTATTGGCATCTTATCGCATTAATTCCAATTTACCAATTCCAGTGCAACCTATGGCAAGAATAAAGACAACAGGGTATATTTGTGTTTTGGAGGAGCCAAGGCAACATTAGTCCAGCTGTGATGATGGCTATCTGGAACAAAGGCCTCAACCCCTGTCTGCACTCAAAAAGGTCCTATTCAGAAAGGAGTGGCTTGAGGATGAGTGTGAGAAGGGCAGGAAGTATGTGAGTGCTGTGAGCTGGGCTGGGCAGGAAGCCTGCATTCACCTCTGCAATATGCAGAGAGAAGGATATACAGACAGTAATCTGAATTACCCAAGTGAGATAGAATTTAATGTTTTGGGGTTGGGGCTTCAGCTCTGATATGTACTCTTTCAAGCCCCAGGAAGTCATAGCCTCTATCTTGAGGCTCAATCCCAGCAGACAGTGTAGAGCACTGGTTCTTCATCCTGTCTGGATCTGGCTCCCTGTAGAGAGCAGCATGTGCGGGTTCCAGGAAAACATGCCTGCCATCTTCAAAGACTACCACTAGCACCTTGGCTAGACCTATACACACTGCTTAAAACCAATTGAAGGAAAAGTCCTAGCGAGCCCTGTACATATCAATACATAGAAATAGTGTCAGGCACTATTGAAATGGAGACAACTGCCCCTCTTTCAAGGACTATCACCCAGGTGGCCCTCAACAAAGTTTTATACTGCATAAGAGCCTTCAGAAGTAAGGAACCAGGGCTGGGGAGATGGCTCAATAGAATAAGCACTTCTCTGGCAAGTGCAAGGGCCTGAGTTCAATCCCCAGTTCTGCCAAAAAGTATCTTCTTTTATCTATTCTGCCAAAAAAAAAAAAAAAAATAGAGAAAGAAAAGAACCAAACACTTAGGGAAAACTACCTTTATGGATAGTTGCACAGGAATGTGTTTGGAGCCTAAGCTATGTGGTCTAATAGTAATATCTAGAAGAAATTAGCAAAGCCCAGTCTGGCCTCTAAGTATAGGCAGCATCCCTCTGGAATGTTCTTGTGACCTTTCAGAAAAGGCAGGTAAAAGACTTCTTTCATGCTTCAGGTGAGAAAGGCAGGACAAGGTGAGAAAATAACATTCCTGCTTCTATGATTTATCTCAGTTCCCTTCAGCTTAAAATACTCAGTATGCCAAGGTATCATGTTTCTAAGTGCTATGTTTTAAGTCCCAACATTAGGATATCTGACTGTACACAGAAATCTACCAGATTATGTCTTATAGAGAATTCAGTGGTTCTCAAGACAGGGGGCATTTTGGAAATACCTACATTAAAAATTTGCACGCTTGACCCCACACCAGAGTACATCAATTCTGAAGGAATTGCAATATACAGACTCAAAGGATTTCCATGCTGAAAAACCCACTATAATTTGACAATATTAATGAAAAGTTTATTTAACACCTAAACTTTGAATATCATAGCTGAGCTTGACCTACTTTAAACATAGGCAAAACAGTTACATTAGGCTGAAGTTGGGCAAAATCTTCTAACTAATCTTATTTTTATAATGAACAGCTGAATATCTCATAAAAATAGGTGGTCATTTTAAATGCATGATGGGGTGTGAAAATGCAAAATTCAATATCCAAAACACTCTGGCAACATAGGATCCTGAACAGTATGGGGTTTTGACTCTCACAATCCTTTGACCCACTAGGAACAGCAAGCAGCTCACTGCCAGAGTAACTGATCTGCTTTCTAGGAAAGATATTTTCAACAGAGCTCCCTCCTTCCCTACCCTTTTCTTCTCTAATTTCTAAAGAGACTCTTCTGTAAACACCCTTGCCTCATAAATTGACTTGTGAAAAGTAATATGTCTGTCTGCAAAGAACATATAGATGCAGGGCCCCAGAAGGTCAAGATCTGTTTCTGGTTTTATGCAATAGGAGAGGACCCCATAGTGGTCTACTGGTAAAAACATAACACTGAAGAAAACTTCAGTCTACTCCCAGTCCCTCCCACAAAAACCCTCTGCAGACTTGAGCATGGGAAGATAGGGATTTTGGCAACAGAGAGGTCTTTGTATCTTCTTGAAAGTCTGGACTTGGTGGCACATATCTGAAATTCCAATGCTGGGGAGACTAAAAACAGGAAAACCACTAAAAGTCTGAGCTGTGTAGTGAGAACCTGTACCAAATACATTTTTTAAAAAAAAGCAACCAGCCATGAGAAATCAATCCAGCAGCTGGTAGATGAGGCAATCAATAATAACTTCAGACTGATTGGAGTTGATAGAAAAAAGAAGATATCATGAATGATTAAAAAAAAAGAACTATTCACAGATGTCATGGCAGAAAAGTTCCCTGTTAGAGAAAACAAATTTGACATAGAACTTCAATTAGCCACAATGAAAAACTCTACAGATGGGCACATTATAGTTAAGATTCCAGAAATTCAACACAAGAATAGAATCTTAAAGGCTTTTAGGGAAGAGAAACAAATCACCTGTGAAGTAAAGCACATAAGATCCCAGCTGACTTCTCAGCACAAACCCTCAAGTCAAGGAGAGCTTGAAGTGAATGAAGTATTTCAAAGTGAACTGGGAAACAATCTTCACCTCAGATTGATGTGCCCTGCAAAACTTTCTTTGAAAACCGGCAGAGAAATTAGATATTTCCATGACAAAGAACATCTGAGGAACTTCATGACCACCAAACTAGCTCCCCGAAATATTTTCAAGGTCTTTCTAGAAAGAGATCATAATAACTATAACTTCATGAAGCCCAACAGAAGGAACCCAGCAGGTAAAGCAAACAAATAAACAAGAGAGAAAAAGAGGAGCAGAAGCAAACAGTGGGGAAATAGCATGACAAGGATGAGTCAATCAGATATCAGTTGTAACCACCAATGTAAATGGTCTCAATTCGCTACTCAAAAGACATGGACTGTCAGAATGGATCAAGAAGCAAGATCCAAAAATATTGCTGCATACAAGAAACACATTTAATTCAAAAAGAAATTTACAGATTGAAAGTTAAAGGATGGAAAACAATATCCCCATGTGACAAGAACCCAAAAAAGAGAGTAGGAGTAGCTATACTATTTGCAGACAAAGTAGATTTCAAGCCAAGACTGATTAAGAGAGATAAATAAGATAAATACATCCTTTCAAAGAGGATACTCCAAAAGTAATAGATAGCAGAGATAATATATATATATAATATATATATTATATATAATATAGATAATATATATATAAAACCAGTGTATCCCTCTAAATAAAACAAATGTTAATGGATATGAAAAAAACTCAAGTAAACAGTAACACAACTGTATTGGGGGAGCTCATGCCCACTGTCATAAAAAGACAGACCAACTAGTCAAAAAAATCAACAATGAACTATTAAAACATCCAAAGTTTTGAACAAATGGAGTTAGTAGATAACTATAGAGTATACCACCCTACATCAGAATACATATTATTCTCAGCTGCACAGTAGATGTTCTCCAAAATGGACTACATACTACTCATAGAACACTCTTTTTTTTGGTGGAACTGGGGATTGAACTCAGACCCTTGTGTTTGCCAGGGAAGCACTTATTCTACTGAGCCATCTCCTAGGTCCTTCATAGAACACTCTTAAGTAGATGTAAAGGAACTGATATCATCCCATGCACATTATCAGATCAGTAGCAAAAGAAACCACAAGAGCTTCATAAACTCATGGAAATTAAATATCATCCACCTGAACAAACAATAGGTCATAAATGAAAAAATGGAGCAATTAGATCATTTCTACAATTAAATAATAATATTATGCATGGGACACAATAAAACATTCCTAAGAGGGAAATTTATAGCCCTGAATACCCATATTAGGAAAACAGAGCAAGAATAAATAAACAACTTAATGGTAAACCTCACACTTCCAGAAAAAGAAGAAGCTAAGTCATGGGCTTACCTAAGGCAGAAAATTATAAAGAGCAAAGCAGAAATTAATGCATTGGAGACTAATACAACAATACAAAGAACCACGGAACTGAGAAGTTGGTTCTTAGGAATACTAAATAAAATCAGCAAACCGTTTTGTAACTTCATCAAAAGAAAAGACTCAAATCCATACAACTAGGAATGAAAAGGTTGAAATCACAATGAACCTTGCAGAACCCCCTGGAGATCTTCTATACCTACTTGGAAAAACTGTACTCTACTAAGGCAGGTTGCTAGATGTATTTGAATTACCAAAGCTGAATCAAGAAGATAAAAAAATCTTAAATAAACCAATTATCAATCCAAGAAATCAAACATGTAATTAAAAACTTACCAACACACACAAAAAAGCCCAGGCCCTGACTGCTGAATTCTGCAAGAAATTTAGAGAAGATCTAACACTATTACACAATTACAAGTCAAACCCTACTTTGGAGCATTTGACAGTTTCCATGGTGTAAATCTTCCCATCTTGGTTGATTTCAAGGGACCAACAGAGAGTTGGAAAGAAACATGCAGAATATTATACAACTTGTAGGAAGCCACTGAAGCTGAAAAATGGTCATATGTGTGAGGGCAGGACAAACCCACAGCACCTAAAGCAGTCAATCCCAAGAAAAGCATCCTGCCTGGTCAATGTCAGTTATTAGTCACTGGGCAACTTCTGTCATGTGATCCTAACTTTGCAAAGATATAAATATATGTCCTTATCAACTGTTCTGGGAGTTCTTTGCCAGTCAGGTAACTGGGCCACCACTTGACCCAGTTCTTGTCTTCTTAACCTATCTTTTCCTCATTCCTGCCACTGTTTCTCTCCAGGGATTACCAAGAGACCAATGAGTCTCTACAACGACTAAAAAGTATTTCCACTCTCTTAAAAAAATTCATTTCTCTTAATTTATTTTTGACTACTTCACAAAGAATTGGTATTAGTTTGGTGGTACAATATATAACATTAAATATACAGATAATGGTAAAATAGAGTAAGATAAGTAAAAAGTGATGAATTTTGAGTTTTAACCTTTTTTTTTTTTAAAAAAATTCCTTTATTTATTACAGTGTCTCACTACACATCACGGATTCTTTTTTTGCGGGGGTAGGGGGTGAGCTCAGCCGGCCCTGCGGGGAGGGGCTGGCATGGCATGTGGTGCTGGGGCTCGAACCGCGGTCCCTGGGAGGCGCTCTAGACCGCTGAGCTATCTTGCCAGCCCTAACCTTTGTTTTTAGAATTTAATATATTTTCTCTTTTTGAAGACAG
Source organism: Ctenomys sociabilis (assembly GCA_004027165.1). Classification (NCBI taxonomy): domain Eukaryota; kingdom Metazoa; phylum Chordata; class Mammalia; order Rodentia; family Ctenomyidae; genus Ctenomys; species Ctenomys sociabilis. Next base: position 60,160 of record PVKA01002564.1, on the reverse strand, counting down.
CATTACATGATACAACCATCGTTGAATTCCTATTACTTTGTTTAGTGAAATCTTGTATTGTTTCTAATGCTTTTATTTTATGTAATTTGATTTTTTAATAATGACAGCATTGAACTTTCTAGCCTCTGGAATTTTAAGAACTGACTCTTCATCAACCAATTCCAGCAGGTCTGTAACTGTCCTATTTCACCAGTGACAAAACTGAATTTACAGAGAATACTATAACTTGTTCTAGTAATAAAGAGCACTGCCACCAAGTTGCTTAATTCCAAGCCACTCCTTCTATGCGGTGTTTCTGTTTAAAATGTTACTGGTGATTTGCCCACACATTGATACCCAAACATCGTAGTGTGAATGGGTTTTAGCTTATGTAGTCATCTTCTTCCTTTATAGTATGTAAAATGGAGCCAGTGAGATAGCTCAGCAGACTAAGCACCTGCTTAGGCAAGTGCAGGGACCAGGGTTCAATCACCAATACCACATGCCATGCTGACCCTGCTCTCGGCCTGCCAAGCTGGCTACAGAGACCAAGCGTGGTAGTGCATGCCTGTAATCCCAGCACTTGGAAGGCTGAAAACAAGAGGATCACTATAAGTGCAGTGAGACCCTGTACCAAATACATAACAATAAAAAATACAATAAGTAAAATGGAAAACCTGATTAAGAAGATAAAGAAAACATCTACTTATCAATTGTGTCCAGGATACAGCTGGATCTGATCTTTCCAGCTAGTTGGCCAAGTCAGGAGACCAGCAATTGCCTAGCAACTGGTAGAAAAGATAGTTCTTGTTCTGTTTAGCGATTGTCATTTGGTGTTCCTTTTCACATATTTTCATGGTAGTTAATGAAAAGATTAAGACTAACTGAAGAAAACATAGCAAAGTACAAGTGTTTAAAACCACATATTTTTATAACAGCACAATTTGTAATAGCTAAATCTTGGAAACAACCCAAATGCCCATCAACCAAGCAATGAATAAAAAAAAAAAGATGTGGTATTTTTATACAATAGAGTATTACTCAGCTATAAAGAAGGATAAACTTGACACTATGGTTAATGGATGCTTCTTGAGACCATACTCATAAGGGAAATAAATCAAGCTTGAATGTGTAAGTGGTGTACTGTCTCCCTAGTGTGAGAAGTTGAAAGAGTAAATAAGGTCTAAAATGCACAATAGATATTGTGAAATGGGAAGAAAATGTTCAAAAGAAAAGAAAAACGGGAATAGGGAAAGGAGAATAGATGGAAGGGAAAATGAAAAACATATATATGTGTGTGTATATATATAAAACATTAGGTTCGTTATACTATGATTTTCTATTAGTTCATCAAAAATGTACTTCTGTTTGATCAATTATGCATGCCTATATCTTTAATTTGAGCAACTATTTTGAAGATAACAATGCACAATGTATCAACAATTATTACCTTCCTCTTATCTTGTTTTGAAATGTTGTATCATTTTCTTTTTAAAATAAAATATAAATAAATATCAAACTTTCCAGGACAGAAAAAAAAAAAAATTATCAAGTGTAAGCAAGGTGTGTGTTGATGCACACCTGTAATCCCAGTACTCTTGGAAGCGGAGGAAGGAAAATCCCAAATAGAGCCCAGCGTGGACAAATTAAGGACACCCTGTCTCAAAACTTTAAAAAAATAAAAATAAATAGGCCTGAAGATATAACTCAGTGCAGATACTGGGATTGATCATTCTGACAGCCAAAACAAAAAAGCATTTCTCAACACATGTACGTCTGGGCCACAGGTCCCCCACTCTACTACTCTGAAATAGACCAGTTCCCTTTATTGTCTGTGAAGTGGTGGCGCATGCATGCGAGTGACAGCTTTGCTTCTACTCCAGGCAGTTTGGAGTAAATTATCACTAAACTGTAATCAACATCCTAATGCTTCCAGTCATAGATCGCTCAAAAGCAAGGTTAATTTACACGTCGGAATCCCAGCAGAAAAAGACTCTGAACCGTTTCCGATAGTTTTTGCACAGGCAAAAACAGTTCCCAGGCCAGTCCCGACAAGGTTCACACGGGCGCCTCAGCTGTGAACAGTCCCTACCAGTTCGCACAGGCACAGTCAGCCCGTCTCGTTAAGGCGTAGCCCCGCCCCTCCGACGGACGCACAGTTCTGAAAACCCGACAGCGTGCGGATGCGACGCTGTAACTAAGGCCGCGCAGGCGCAGTCGGCGCTTTCGTGGCGTCGCTGCCTCCTCCTTTGGCGGGGCCTGGGGTTTGAAGAGCACGGTAGTAGGACCTTGCTAGCGCTGGGGGCGTGGACCCCGGCCAGGTGCCAGCGAGTACGGAGGCGCAGGGTGCCGCGGAGGGCGCGGGGCCCTCCACGCCCGCGGCGGTGCCGGCCTCGCAGTTCACCCTGTTGGTGATGCACCCGTGCTGCGGGCCGGAGGAGGCCGGGACTGAGGACGCCCCGCAGTCCGCCCCGGCCCCCGCGGCGAAACCCGGCGCGTTCCCGTGCGAGGCGACGGGGGATGCGGAGGACGAGGCCGCGGAGGACGAGGCCGACCTGCTGGACACCTCGGACCCTCCGGGGGGCGGCGAGAGTGCGGCCAGTTTGGAGGACCTGGAAGATGAGGACGCGCACTCGGGGGGCGAGGGCGGCAGCGGGACACGCCGCAGGCCGGGCAGCGGCGGCGGCGGCGTGAGCAAGACTTGCACCTACGAGGGCTGCAGCGAGACCACCAGCCAAGTGGCCAAGCAGCGCAAGCCGTGGATGTGCAAGAAACACCGCAACAAGATGTACAAGGACAAGTACAAGAAGAAGAAGAGCGACCAGGCCCTGAACTGCGGCGCGGGCGGCGCGGCGGGCAGCACAGGCAGCGTCAAACTGGAGGTATGGCCCCGCGGTGCGGCGCTGGGACGCAGGCGAGGGGGAGGACACGCGCACTGCGGGCCTGCGCTCGGGGCCCGCGCTGCTGCTCCCCGAAGAGTTGGGTTCCCAGGGAGACTCGCTGAGCGCTTGCTGCTCGAGTTAAAACTTGAGGACTGCCTGCGAAGCCTTAGCAATTGCCCCCCTGTGATAAGGGAATAAATTTCAATGAGAAGATGTAACACGACAGCAAGAGCTGTCATTTCAAAGAGATATGGACTGGAGTGGCCGTACCGTTCTTAGTACTAGATTCTTAGTATGATTCTTAGTATTCCTATGCTTACGTTTTGTTCTTGGTTTCCTGCTCTTAGACCCTATTCTGGCTGTTTCTTTTCTTACCCTGAGAAAATTTAATGTTAATAGGTTGTCTCAGATTTTATACTGTTTTCCTTTGAACTGTGTTGAAGGTTAAAGTCAGGGCTCTGGAATTAAAATTGTGGCTTGGAATCCCCATTCCATTCCGTGCTGGCTTTGTGGCCTTGATTGAAGCTTTAACTTCCTCTTCTGTTGACATTACAATAGTACCTAGCCCCTATTTTTGCCATCAGTATAGGAGACACTCCCAAGTGAGTGTTCACACTGTGTAGTGGACTTCCAGCCAATAGACCTAAGCCGTTATTATTGCAAATGGAAGTATACTTCAGGATTGCTGCAGAGAAGCACACATTTTAACTTGGGTTTCCTTCTCTTTGTAAAAATAATCTCAGTGCAAAAAATCATTGAATTACTATAAAATGAGTGAGAAAATAATATTTAAAAGTGAAAACCGTTATGAACTTGACAAGCTATCCCATTACTTAGATTTTAGACAACGTAATTGTTATGAATGTGTCCTAAATATCTCTACAGTCTATAGTCATCACACATGGCAGTTCACATTGGTTATGGAATGATTGATTTCTCTTTACTTTTTATCCTGTGCAGTTTTAAGCTATTACACTTTGGCTCATAATTCCAATCTTGAAAGATCAAAATTCCTGAATTTGAAGCACTTAAAATGAATATTTCTGCCAGGTGTGCTGGTACACACCTAAAACCCTACTGCTTGGAAGGCTGAGGCAGGAAAATCAGCAGTAGTTTGAGGCCAAGGCCAGCCTACACTACATACTGAGACCCTTATTTGAAACAACTGAAAAAATAATAATAAGTATATCTTACACAAACCAGGGTTAGAATACCCAAACCATATATTGTAGAATTATGCTATATGGAGCAACTAGAGATAAAATAATTTGTATTGATTGGAATCATCATTAAATAGTTTAAAAGCTGCCATTTTAAAGAAACATTTTGCATAGTTCTGAAGTAACTAGGACTCTAGCTAAAAATCACAAGTATTGTACATTTCAGCTCATGCTCATTAAAAGCTTCCTCCATGTTAGAGCGCTTCAGATCCAAACAGAAAACCACAAAAAAAGGTAAACTTCTTTGGACAAAAAGTTTCGAGTGTTTTGCAAAGGGCATTCCAACAGTTGTAGAAGTTTGGACTTACTGACTCAAGGTTGTTCCTGCTACCAACTTCTGTGGTTTTGTGCTGCTAACTGTGGAACTTACTACCCAGTGCTCGGGGAGTGTGGGAAGGGAGTTGTGTTTATAAAATGGAACATTCCCACAAAGTTAACTGGGTAGAGAAAAAGAAACCGTTTTTGTTTTCTGTAAGTGTTAAAATAGCTTACAGTTTTTACATTTCAGAACCAAATAGTTGAGGGGTAGAACACTTCTGTAGGCTCAGGTTGCTTACTTCTCACAGAGAAAAAAGTATAGAGTATTTTATAGACAACCTGAAGGCCAAGACGGAGGCCAAGAAGACATAATATGCTGAATATAGAATAATGCAGATAATATCCTGAGTAAAGAATAATAAAGTGGACCACCCAGATAGCTCAATGGATTAAGGTGCCAGTGATGGTCAAGGGTTTGATCCCGGGCTGCCGTGCCAGCCCCACCCCTGGATGGCGATGGAGACTGGGCATGGTGGCACACGCCTATAATCCTGGCAGTTGGGAGGCTGAAAAACTGGAAGGATCACTGTAGTGAGACCTTGAAGACTGTGTACTAAATCTATTGAAAATAATAGCAAGTTAAATTCATATAAGATGGGCTTTATGGTAAAACATTTTATACTTTTATGATTAGTGAAAATATTTGGATGAGATCAATATTGTATCCTGGTTTTATTGGAGTCAGAATGTTTTAGTTAACTATAGCAATGTTATTCCAGGACCATTGTTAAGTACTAAAGATTTATTCAATCAGGTAACTTGGGTTACATATTTGATAGTAACTGCTGCTGATTTTACTTGTATTTTAATGTCTAAGGGTAGTTGTATCATTTTGGGACTTACCCTGATTTATCTATAACAGTGACAGAAAACTAACAGTGCTTTTTAGCTTTTTCAAGACAGTTTCTAAATTTTCTCCTAGTCACTTCTGGATTTTGAAGGCTTTTTGATCAATTGCTTCTTTAAAATATCTTGCTGCTCCTTTTCTGGTTACATTAGCAATGTACAGATTAGCTCTAAATTCATGTATTTCATCCATAGGCAAGCAGATTGTTCGGTCTAGGCAGTTCTATTTGAAGAGAATGCTTAATTACACTTAATATTTTTCATAATATTGAAAATAGCTCATAGGGTGAGTCTTGAGGCTCCTTGCCACACTTTTTTCCCCACTTAATTTGAGACCCTTCAAGAGAGTGTGTGGATGTGAGGGTGATCTACCTGCAACTTCTATCACCCCATTGGTCACCAGGGTTGATTCAGTTGATATCACTGGTGAGTCCGGTGTCCCCTTTCTCCCTCTGTGCTCCGTGTGCATCCCTCCCAAAGCTGTGCACTCTGTCAAAGAGGACCATTCCTCAGTCAAGGGTATACAAGTAGCTACACTCCCCTGCTAGAACCTCCAAACAAGCTCTCAAGAGAGTACAGAACCCAGGTTGGAAATCCTGGAGATTGGGAAGAAGGAGGAGTATTATATAAAATGGACTCCCAGCACCTCACCTATGACCTAACAACAGATTCTTCCAAAATTTTATAGGAAATGGGCAAAAGGAAGAAAAGCAAGTACCTATTTATCACATCCCTGAAATGACCATTGTTTGGATTATTCTGTTATGGTAACCATGAGTCTCATGTTGCTTTTATCATTTATCCCAGGAAAGTGCAGACAACATACTCTCCATTGTCAAACAAAGAACTGGATCTTTGGGGGACCGTCCTGCAAGACCTACTCTTTTAGAACAAGTGCTAAATCAGAAAAGACTGGTAAGTTGTCTGCTTGTAGTTACAAATCTAATTCATGGAAGTTGTCTATTGTAGGTAAAACTGTTTAGTATTTTTTAAGATTTAAAAAATAGCTGACTGTCAAAATTGAATTGTGCCTCTTTGACAGCATACAGTAGAATCTCAGAGAGATTATTCCAGGACTATAGGAGCAGGAACACTATTAGTCCTTATCTCAGTTACTCTTCTCTTGTTGCTGGGACAAATACTCAAAACTCAAAATGAAGCATGGGAAGGTTTATTTAGCTTACAGTACTGGAGGTTTCAGTCCATACTCAGCTGGCTGCAAGGCAGACTGGCACATGGCAGAGAAGAACCTTTCATGGAGGTGGCAAAGAACAGAGAGCAAAATGGAGAAGTAGCAGCAACAGTGGCTACAGAGAGCAAGTTGTTCTCTCTTGTGTTACATTCAGGCTATCAGCCCCAGGCTGGGTGTAGCACTCACACCCATAATCCCAGCCTTGGATTATGAATTAATCACAAGATCTAGAAGTCTGCCCCATGGATGCTTGAGGCTTTGGGGGGACAACTAGACACAAACCATAACAGTCCTATTATAAAAGTCACTGACCAAATTATGAATATCTGAGCAGAATGACATTTTAAAACAGACTTCTTATACTGAATTTTGAAGTTTGTTACACAGTGTTTTAATGCTATAGAAAGATGACTAAACCAATGTTTAATCTCTATTATAAATTCTGTAGAAGACATCAGAGTTAATCAGAAAAAGAGACATTATTCACTGAATGCTAGAATAATTAGATAGTAACTTGAGGCCATCAAAGAATGTATTTCATCACATTGCACTCAGTATTCACCAGAATAAATTCATGGTGGTCTTACATTTTTTAAACAGTGAATGGGGCTTTATCTCAAAAATAGGAAAGAAATTTTCTAGCTTAAAAGACAAACATTGCAATGAAAGCAGTATAAACTTCTCTACATGATAATGAATGTCGTAGCCAAAAATGATGCTGAAAATCAAAATGCAAAATAATACAGGAAAAATAATTGCAACAACTATAAAAAGCAGTGGTTAAATAGCTGACTTGTATAAAGCACTGATTCACTCGTTTTTCTTGGGGGTCATTGCTGTGTTGCTCAGGCTGGCCTTAAACTCCTAGGCACAGGTCAGATGGTCTTGCTGACGTCTCAGACAGCTGGCTCTACAGCTGCATGCCACATTCTGGACAAAACATATCATACGTTTTACGAGGAAAAATTTTGACTTCAGTACATTGCAAAATAAACAGAAAAGTAGAAATATTACCATCAAATGACATAAAAATATTCAATATTAGTAAAAGCGGCACAGTAACACTAAGCAAATATTTAAGCAGTTTTAATTACATTGAGGATTTCATGAGGTGAAAACTTCTCTCAGTGGCATCCTGTGGCGGCGTGGCACTTTCACAGGGTGGTCAGGCGGCGCGTAGCAGGAGTCCTTAACACAGGCATCTCTTTTGACTCAGAAATCAAACTTGTAAACATCCATATTTAGGAAATAACTCCTAAGTATGGATAAAATGTAAGGAAATCACTAGAAATATATTGATCATGAATAGTTAAATATTGGAACAATCTAAATGTCTAGTAGTCTCATTATAATCAGTTAGATTATTGTCAATCTACCTAAGAGGACATTGGGCAGTCTGTACAAGTAATTTTAAAACAAAATTATGTAATATATCTAAAATATGCTATAAAATAAAACATACAATGCATAATAAACTTTAAACTTTTTTTTTTTTTTTGTCTTTTTGAGAGAGGGTCTCACCTTGAGCTCACTTTGTAGCCTAGGCTCATCTGGAACTTAGCAATCCTGTGCCTCAGCCTCCTGAGTGCTGGGATTACAGATGTGCATCACCACACTTGGCTTTTAGTCAATATTTAATAGTAATATTTCTACATTATTTGATTTGTATTTTGCAAATTGGGTCCGGAGTTTTTTGTTAGGAATTTATACAAGTATTATTGTAAGAGTATTAATCATAGTCTGTTATATTTGTTATATAATGTGATATAAAAATGATTAAAAATGGTAAGTACAGAAAACATGATTATTTAAGGGAACTTAATTTTTTTCTGAAATTTCAGTAATGTGCTAATCGTAATTATACATTTATATGCATCCTTATATATGTGTACATAAATGTTTTTCTTAATTACTTCATGAAGTCTTAGACTAGTAAGATAAACTTGAATCCCAGTACTAGTTTTATATGCTTGCAGATTGATGTTTAGCCCTTACTTTCACATCTGACCCTTTGTCCTGCTGTGATCCTATCCAGCACTCACTCATTTGCTCTTATGTGTGTCAAGGAAGGTATTAGCTCACACAGCTTAGAAAGCAGTTCCTTTGTGCACAGCACCACAGGTGACGTCAGGCTCCAACCATTATTTCTGTTCAGTACTGTGATAGACGGCATCCAGTTTTATTATTTTATTAATTGTAAGGCACTTATTGTTTTATAAGGACATTGTATTTTATAAGGGACACATCAAAGTAATTCCATAGGAAAAATATAACCTCATCATATAATAAAGCTATTAATAGGTTTTTCTTTTGTTTCCTTCAAGTCATTGTTAAGAAGTCCTGAAGTAGTGCAGTTTTTACAGAAACAGCAGCAGCTTCTAAACCAGCAAGTTTTAGAGCAAAGACAGCAGCAGTTCCCAGGAACATCGGTGTGATGGAGCTTATGGAGAAGCTGGACATGTCTTTATTATAATATATGAACGTACTTCTGTACCAAAGATAAATGGTGTGATATGTGTCAATAAAATGTAAACATTTTCTTGTAAATCTGTGTGTACATTTGGGTATAAGTAAGCATTGTGCTTCTTGTATGTAATCCTTTCAATGCCAGGAGTTTGAAGAAATCAGCTTATCTTCCCAAAAGAACGTTTAATGTTTTCTTTTTAAACTTGTTCTTCAGTCACTGTTACTGAAGGTGGTGAGGCAGTTACTTTCTGTGGAAGTTATGAAGTTAATAAATAATAACTTTGAACCAGCAAGCTCCAAAATGCAATTGGAAATGTGTGAGTCTGTTTTTTGGTTGTCATAGTTAACTTGAAGACTGCTATTTTTAATGACTGGGCCAGGAAAGCCAAATGTTCTGTAGTGACTGGGATAACCCTACACAACTAAAAATTATTTCCCCAACAATGCCAGCTCTGATAACTATTGATTAAATGTCGTTTGAGCCCCTAGAATTGGATTCATAGAACTTTTCTTTGTAGTGAACACTAGAGCTGTCAGAAAGGCAAACGTTTTGTATGTATGAGGAAAGTGATCATTGGTCATTGTTTACTTATGAAATCATAAATGTGCTGGTAAAAATCTAAAAGAAGAATTAAATATTCCAGAAGGAATGAACATCTCCTACAGTTGGCTTTTCTATTTCATGTGACCTGTTAGTATTGCTCTGTAGAGCAGACGCTCTGATGTGTTGAACTTGTGGACAGTATATATGCAGCTTAACCCACCAATGTGAAGACAAATTTTCTTACATTTTTCATTAAAAGAAAATCCTGAAAATATGAATAGTACTCTATCACTTTATCAATGTTTTTCAAAATTGAGCTATTTTACAAACATTTTTCCTAAATACTATTCAGTAATAATGGGTAACCTGGACATTTTTTTCTTGTATTTTCTCTTAAGAAAACTGTAAGAAAGCAGGCTAACCAATAATAAACCAACTGACAAGAGTATATCCATTAGTAGAGTAATAAATGTGTCTCAAAATGAGCTGAACAAAAATTTCTTAGTTTGCAGAACCAGGGATTGAACTCAGGCCCTTGCGCTTGCCAGGGAAACACTTATTCCACTGAGCCATCTTCCTGGCCCAAAAACTTCTTACTTTTTAAGCTCTGAAGTATGTATTGTGTTAAAGTTAGCCATATCTGTTTTAATATTTATGGGGAGAGAGAATGTATTTTCATTTTTATGTATATTTTATGCTTGTAGATGTATCTTGAAAAACACTTTTGCCACAATTCATTAAAATCCAGTTGTTGACCTCTGAGTTGCCTAATTCACTTGCACTGGATGCAGAGGAATTTGCTTACTGTTTATTACTGTACTTATAGTACTGGGAACATTGGACTCCTTAGGGCATAAATTCGCTTTCGTGGTGAAAGAAAAGTAGCTTATGCTTCCTACAGTGAACTAAATGAAATGGGAAAGAAATAGGCCACTGAAAGCTAATTGAAGTCATGTATTTACAAGAATTTCGAGATGGCTCGTAGTCCTTAAACCTAGAGTAGATCATTTGGAGCCTCAGAATGTAATAGATAGCTCTTGGCCACATAGGAGTTTTTCATTTTAATACTACCAAAGGAGTAAGGTATACCTTTTGGGTATAGATGGGTTGCAATTTGTCTCCAGCATTTCATTCTTCTTTGTTCTCAAGTCCTTTGTCTTCTGCCTGCAGCTTCTGCCACCCAGGAAGGTGAATTACTTTACCTACCCCTTTAATCTGGAGGACTAGTCTTATGACTTTTTTGGGCCAATATAATGCAAAGGAAACTAGAGTGCCAGCCCTGACTTCTAATGGTTTTGAACATCTCCACTTGAAATGTTAGACTTCTGGCCTGCTACCGTGATAATAAGGCAGCGTTAGCTGACTGTTACAGCAGGGACCAGTCACCTCTATTGTACCAGCTGATAGCCAGCAAAGAACTAGAGGTAACTAAGTGAGGCTGTGCTGCACCAACTATTTTCGTAGCCAGTCTACCAGTGATTGCCAGTAACTTTTATGCCTCCAATCAAGCAGGCCTGCCTGGTATTTCCAGAACCATCCTGTTGTCCTATAGATCTATAGACAGTAATAAATGCTTATGGTTGCAAGCCACAGTTTGGGGTGGCTCATGCAGCATTCAAGTTACAGTAGATAACTGATATATGTAGGTATTATAATTACTGTTGCATAACATCATTAAAAATTTGGTAACTCAAAACAATGGCATTTGTCACAGCTCTGTATATGATTACTATAGTTTTAAATATGTTGATGTTTTCAAGCTAGATGTGCCATATGGCGCGAAGATGCCCACACAGTATGCCCTTAGGTAATATGACCTATTCTGATCTGGATTTTATTTTTCTACCTCCCTGAGTCGGAGCAGGCTTTATGACTGTTCTGTGAGTGACATGCTATTTATATGCTGTTAAAGGAAAGAAAGTATATAAATACAGATGTGGAAAGATATGATATATTCATAATAAGAACATGAAGGAATTCACAGCTTCGGTTATCCAGCAGAGCTGGGATACATCAGTATGTAGTATAACTGATTCTCATGAAATACCATTCCTAAGAATTCAGACATAAATAATGTGTGTGATTCTGTTTATGGAACTTATGAAAGCAGAAAAGTAGGTGCAGCAGGACTCAGCAGCAAATTCCACGGGACATTGTCATCCCTAGAGGGACCATAAGAGGCTCCTAGTGTCCTAGTGTTCTAGTTGTCATTACACAAGTTGATTGTGCATTCTGTTGGAGAAAGTTTAGCCAGCTGTGCATTTTTTATTTTTGTGTGTTTCGGCATATATCTTGTATTTTAATTTTTACAATAGTTGGGATTTTTAAGGAGACTTTCTCGGCTGCCCTGCAGCTGGGTCTGAGTGGGAGCAGGTGCCAGCCAGTGGCATGAGAACAGAAGCAAGTGAGTGCACCTTCCAGTAGCTGCCCTTGGAAAGAACAAGCAGGCTGCCTCCTCTTCCTCCATCCTGCCTCCTGCAAAGTGGACAAGAAGGTGGAACACCATGGTGGAATGAGGATTATTAATGAAACAAGACAGAAAGCAACTGTCCTTAGGTGGGTGCAAGGAGCAGAGCCGTAGGTATTATTATTATTACTAGGTGGTGAAAGTGAAAGGGCATGTATCATTTCTGACTAGTAATTATGATGTACTCCATAACCAGTAGTACAGCCAATGACTGCTGTACCCTAAATAATATTACAGGTAGAAGAACTGACAAGTAATATTAAAGGCTTGCTCTACTGAAAGCTAGGAATCTGTCGTGGCAACATGCAATTATGTGACACTGCTTCTGAAAACTCAACCAGCCATTGTAGTAGGAAAGATAAAATATAGCCTTGATCTAGAGTTCATTTACTGGAAGAGAATCAGAAGGTTAAGATGGTTTTTTGTTGTTGTTGTTTTAATCTTTTTATTTATTTATTTATTTATTTATTTGATACAGGGTCTCGCTATGGATCTTAGACTCATGGTGATCCTCATGGCTCAGCCTGCCCAGAGTTTTGGTGGCCAGCCCAGTACGCTCTGGCAACGCACATAGTACTAGAGATTGAACCTAGGTCCTTGCACCTGCCAGTCAGGCCCTTAGACCACTGAGCTATCTCTTTTAAGAGTGCCTTTCTGAAGGCCGAGCAGCAGCTAGGGTTTGATCCCTGGCATGCCGTGCTGGCCCCACCCCCAGGATGCACTGAGACTGATGAAAACTGAGCATGGTGCCGTGCGCCTGTAATCCCAGTGTTTAGGAGGCTGAAAACAGGAGAATTGCTACGAATCTAATCTACGTAGTGATACCCTATAGACTCTGTCCTAAATACATTTTTTTTTTTAAAAAAGTGCTTTCCTGACAGAAGCTAGAGAGAAGGCTAAGAGGACAGGATGAGGCCACAGGGACTGCGCTTCCTGGGCCATTGCAGTGTAAGTGTAAGGAGAGTAAGAGGATGCAAGCTACTTAATCCAGGAAATTGTGGGTTCAGAGTACATTAGTGACTGCCCCAATTTTTCCTGGACCTAATAACAAAATTGTATCAATAAGGCAGTCCTTTTTTCCCAACTACAAGACCCTTCCCAGTCTTTCCCTTGAAGAGTTTGGTTTGGGAGAGCAACTTAATAACTAAGTCAAAAGGATTTAATGACAGGCCTGTCAGTTAGGAAAGGCCCATTTCAGGAAAAGGTCCAATGAATTTGCTTTAGCTCATCAACCAGCAACTCTGCACCACTTTTTATTGTGTGTGTAGCGGAGCCTTCGATAGCTCAGTTGGTAGAGCGGAGGACTGTAGCTGATTGACTGTATTAACTCTGTGTGTGTGTGTGTGTGTGTGTGTGTGCGTGCGTGCGTGCGTGCGTGCGTGCGTGCGCGCGCATGCGCACACAGTACAGGCTCTACAGGGTCTCACTACTCAGATTGGACTCTAGTGATCCACCTCCCAAGAGGTGAGATTACAGCTGGGCATGCCACCATGCCCAGTCTCAGTCAGAGTCTCAGACTGCCCGAGGGGCTGGGTTGGCTTGGCTTGTTCCAGGAATCAAACCCCAGCAGGCACTTTAGTCCACTGATCTATCTTGCCAACCCCCAAGGAGACAACTTTTGATGAAATAAATCTATTCTTAATCAGGCACGGTTGTGCACACCTGTAATCCCAGCACTTGGGAAGCTGAAGCAGAAAGATCACTATGGTTTTGAGTTTGAGGCCATCCTGCATAGTAAAATAGTCAAACACACACACACACACACACACACACACACACACACACTTCTACCCTTGAATTTTTTTCAAAAACAGCTTGAGAACAGTTAAACCTTGTACTTAAAATTGTTTCTCATTTCTCTTTTGCTATTTGTGTTTATAGAAAGAAAAATAGCACTTGAAGTTATTAAGTAAGATTTAACCTTTTTAAGATTTTGAACCTTGAAATAAAAAGATTTGAATTAGGGCACGGGAAGTCATATTAGATGTACTCTGGTTTCATTTTTAGATCTCCCTTTTATTTAATGCTACACAAACAACATCTTTACAAACAATGTAGGGGAATTCGTTTTCCTCACATCTTTCCCACCAGAAGTTTCTGCTCTTCACTCATGTCTTCTTGATGAATATCTGCTACTAATTGTTATATTTATTAGCAGTAGGAATTAAATGCTTGTTGATTGCTTGGATTTGCTCTGTTGTGTCTATTCATAGCTTTTGCTCATTTTCCATTAAGTTCCCTCTCCTACTCAATATGCAAAAGTCAGATGAGCCTTCAGAAAATCCTTTCTCATATATTTTTTCAAATGTAAAATATGTATTTACATTTTATAGCATTTATACAAACTTTAATGTTCAATGTTTACACTTTTCAATGTGTCTCACATTGCTTTCTGGCCTCTGTGTTTCCAGTCTTGCTTTAAAAGATCTCAATTTGAGGACTGGGGAGATAGCTCAGTGGTCTAAGCACCTGCCTGTCAAGGGCAAAGACTCAGGTTCAATCTCCAGTGTTGCATGCCATGCTGGCCCCAAACTGGGCATGGTGGTGCATGCCTGTAATCACAGTGCTGGGGAGGCTAAGACAGGAAGATGTACTATAAGTCTGAACTGCGTCATGAGACCTTGTATCCAATAATGAATATGTTTTAAAAAAATCTCAGTGTCTCTGGAATGGTCACTGATTGATAACTTATTTCCTTCCCTCAAATTTAAAAATATAGTTAACATGAACATTGACACATAGTCCTAAATACTTTTGTGTAGCTAACTGATATGGAAATTTTATGGCATTTTAAATCATTCTTACTCCTTCTGTCTTTAGCTAAGAAAATTGGTATTATGACAACAAATGCAGAGACAGAAAGGGAATATTGTACTGGTGACAGCCAGTGCCAGTGACACATGTGAACCTGTGTTCAGATAGCAGTTTTCGTGGTACCAGGGATTGAACTCAGAACCCTGCACTTGCTAGGCAGGTGCTTCAGATAGCAGTTTATCTGAGAATGAGCGGAATTGCTTGTCTAGCAGGCCTGGCTCACATTAAAAGAAAAAGAAGAAGAAGGAGAAGGACAAGAAGGAGAACAAAAAGAAAAAATCTGATTAAGTACTGCTTTGAGTTTAAGGCAACAAATAGTCTAAAAATTTTAATGAAAATGCTTGGCATATTCAATAATTCAGTGAATTGATCTCCCCTTCCAGGCAATTGATGGACTGTTTCTATTATCCTTAAATATATAGTACTCTACCCCCCCCAGATAATCATTTATATTATTCAAAAGCACTGGCAATTCACCCTTCCTACCCCTCAGTACTGAGCTCAGGCATTCTACTACTGAGACACAGCCCTACTCAGATCATCCACTTATTAAATTTTGAGGTGCTATCCTACTAAGTTGTCCAGACTGGGCTTGAACTTGCAATCCTCTTGCCTCAGCCTCCCAGGTAGCTAGGATTACAGGCATCCATCATTGTTCCCACTTTATAAGGTTTTCTTCTTTATCATCTGTAGCAACACAAGTAAATTTTTCCTGTTTGTATCTTAAGCAATAGAAAAAAATATGCAGCTTTTCTGCTAACTTTATGATGTATTCAGTAAGCATATATGCTGATTTTCATGAGCTATTTCTAACTTGGACTTAAGTCACAAGAGTATGTGCAACATGGAAATTAGAACAGCAGAGGAAATCAACTGAGAGATCAAGTAGGATGATGGAGCTTTCTGTTTATTTTTAAACTGTACCTCGTATGATTTACTATTCTCAAACTAGAGATCAGAATCAGCACTAAGAAGTTTTATATTGATTGCCACTGAAAATCTAATAAGCAGGCTATATGACTAGTATACTAATATTAAATATTTGCACAAAATTTGTTGCTGTCTGTGAGGATAACACTGTTATATTACACTGCACATGTAAGTCAGCATGTCGCTGTCATGAATAGAGTCCTCCGCCGAAACCTGTGGGAGCTACTGAGGGGAACTTGTTTTCTTTCAGAAAATGAGGGAATCAGGTATTAGAGAAATTGATACTTTGCTTTTTCCAATATCAGGGATTGAATTTGGGACCTTACACTTGCCAAGCAGGTATTTATGCCACTGACTATATCTCTGGTCTGGGATTTAAAAAATTGATATTTTCTTAAAGATCACCTAAAATCATCTCCTAGTAAGGAGACTGAAATTTGCTTTTAGCAGGACGACACTCAGTGACCCTTAATTCTAATTCTCTTTCTTAAGACTTGCCTTTTCTAAGTTTTACCATGCATAGGACATCCTACCTCTGCCAGGTACCAGTTATTGGGCCCTTGCAGCCGAGGAGCTTTCCAAGTGGAGCCATGCAGTCCTTCCTTACCTGCCACTCCCACTTCTCCTTGAGGCCCAAATAGTAGGTCACTGTGGGTATTTTTTCCTACATCTGCTCTATTTCTTGCTTGGTTCTTTACTGCCAACAGCATAGAATGAAATTTGCCTTAGATCACAAGTCCCAGGCAGTTGCTGCTTTTAAATGGGGTAGAAAGTCTATCCCACATTCACACTTCCTTAAATTCGCCCTACTTTGTTAACTACAGCATGTCCTCAGGCCAAGCATTGTTCCTTCTGAATGGCAACAAGAACATGGTATTAACTCTGAAAAGCCCACATTGGAGGGGAAGTCTGGGGGCTTTCTGACCAGCAAAGCACCAGCCCAAGTGTGTCCCACCAGCTATCTGCCGAAGGTCAGATAATAAGACTGCCATGGTTACAGTGACAAGCGTAGCTGGCAGCAGCAACAGCAGTGGCTAAGACCAGCACTGTTCCTACTGCCCAAGAACTCCCCTTGCTGGGAAGTGCGGAAGCTCACCACTGATGCTATCAACAGGAGTCAGGAAGTGATGGTATCATTTCTAGCAACCAAAATGATCAGCTTCCCACATGATCTGGGAGAGAAAAGTAGGGATTCTGAACAGAGATCTCCAGTACTTTATGCATAGGTATAGCAGATTACACAGGATGCTGATCAGAACCAGTGTAACAACCATATAATGAACTGCATGTCCTTAATGTCTTTTTCATTTTTAAAAGATGAGGTCTTGCCATGTTGCCTAGGCCACCCCTGAACTTCTGGACATTAGTAATATGTCTGCCCCAATCTCCTGCAGAGCTAAGACTGTAGGCCCACACTGCTGATCCAGACTGCAGGTACTTTCAGACAGGTTTGCCTGTGTTTTGTGATAAGCTGTTCTACCTGAGATCTCTTGGTGACCAAGCAAAGCTTTATCAATATTCTGAACACCTGAGAGTCCCAACTACCATTTCATTTGTCTAACACCACCCCAAAGCACGGTGACTTGTGTTTGTTGTCATTCATAACATAGGAGTTAGCTGAGCCTAGCTGGAGCTTTTGGTAGTGCAAAAGCAGCTATAAATAAAAACCAAATGAAAGTGGTTGTGTTTCAGTAAAACTCTATGGATGTTGCAATTTGAATTTTATACAAGTTTCACATATTGCAAAGTATTTTCCCCCTTTTCAACTATCTAAGAATAGCGGGGGTCTTGCTCAATGCGTCTCACGAAGTTACCTTCAGGGAGGACAGTGGCCATGACATCTAGGTGGCCTCTTATCCCTCAGAGCAGGAAGTGGGAAGCCAAAAGGCCCCTGGAAAAATCTGACCACCAGGCAATTATTGTACTGCCATGAGTAGTAGCTTTTACAATTATAATTATTGGTAAGCAGTAGCTTATTACATTTTTAGATAGTTGAAAAGGGGTAAAGTACTTGTAATATGTAAAATTTGTATAAAATCAAATTGCAACATCCATGAAGTTTTGCTGAAACACAACCACCTTCATTTGCCTTTTAATTGTAGCTGCTTTTACACTATCAGGGCAAAACTGAGTGGTTGCAAAAAGCACAGAGATCACATGGCCCGCAAAGCAAAGATATTTACCAGCAGGCCCTTGGTGGTGTTCACTGGTGCCCGTTCCAGAGTCTCTGCCCACAAGCATCTCTTCACTCCCGGGTGTCACCAAGCTGCCTGTGTGAGGCCTGTTGCAGCAGGGAGGGCCCAAGAGGAAAGGCCATGAATAGCACTTACCAGGCTTCTGCTTGCATGAGGCCACTAATTTGACACTGGTCAGATCAGATTATGTGGCTAAGCCAGGATGTGTGGTTCATTGGAGGGCACTGAAGTCAAATCTGAGTCACTCAGTAAATAGGTTAGGAATCTCACTTTACTGAGCAGCTGATGTCTGTGAGAAGAATTCTTTATTAAGAGCAGTGAACACACACTAGTAATGATTTTTTTTTTTTTTTTGTCTTTTTGAGACAGGGTCTCGCTATGCAGTTCAGGCTGGCTTTAAGCTCACTTTGTAGCTCAGGCTGGTCTCGAACTCACAACAATCCTCCTGCCTCAGCCTCCCGAGTGCACTAGTAATGATTTTGTCTTCAAAGATAATGGTTTTTAGCTGGGAGCAAGGTAAATTAAGTCAATTCTACAGTAGGCTGAATAATGCTCCCCAAAGACATCTATATAGTAATTCCTTGAATTAAAAACCCCCAAAGAGGTTGCCTTACATGGAAAAAGGGTCTTAGTAGAGGAGGTCAGTCAAGGAAAAAATAAATTTAATTCTAATTGTCCATAAGATGTTGGGTTAAACACTATGTTAAAGTTGCTTTAATATCGAGCTGGGGAAATAGCTCAGTAGAATAAGTGCTTGCCTGGCAAGGACAGGGTCCTAAGTTCAATCCCCGGTAGTGCAAAAAAAAAAAAACAAAAACGTTGCTTTAATATACAGATGCTTCTTAATCTACATTGAGGTTATGTCCTTACATACCCATCTTAAGTTGAAAATAAGCAACAAACAAACAAAAAAGTGCATGTAACATATTTAACTTGTCAGGGATATAGCTCAGTGGCATACACGCCTGCCTGGCAAGCACAAGGTCACAAGTTCAATACCCACACCAAATGCAACCTACCAAACATCCCAGCCACACAGTAGCACAGAGTATCACAGAGTTTGTCCTCTCAGTCATGTCCCTGAGCCCAGGGACTGAAGCTCTCAGCTGCCTCTAGCCACCCTGGAAAGGATCCAGCAAGCATCCACACGCAGGTTCCACTGCATGTCCAAGTTTTCCTGACTGTTGCAGCTTTTACACCACTGTGAAGTCAAAAATTCAAGCCAAACCCTTGTGTACTGGGGGACCTCCTAAGCATTTAAATATGCATATTGACATGAATTTCACTCTTCAAGGAAGATGGCTCAGTAGAATAAGCACTTCTCTGGCAAGCACAAGGGCCTGAGTTCAATCCCCAGTTCCAGAAAAAAAAAAAAATTCACTCTTCACAGTCATTGAGTTTTTTCTTTGTCAAGGAAAAGCAGATTTGTTAACAAATGAATTAAAAAATGATACAATGTTAGCCTGGAAACTACTTGTGCAGGAAATGATAACTTGTCTTTTACAACATCTTTGTCAGGAATTCCTGAAATCATGCTTGATGGCAGGAGGTCCTTTGGGTCAACTTTTAGGTATGTCCTTTTCTAAATGAGGAGGTGGGCGCCCTGCCACATGCTAGCATTCACTATGAGTGACACATGACAGATGTGCGTTACATCACTAGAGCAATATTGAGGTGATGCAAAATATTTTATCAGATGCATGCTAATTGCAGAGCCATGAGTGACAACGCAGAAGCTTTCAGAATTCAGGCCTTTTTATTAATTTGGTGATTATGATGTCAGAACTCCTTATGCATCTAATGTTTACTGAATCCTACATTTGGAAATACATGTGTAAATTCCTGCCCCACCTCTCAGCCCACCCTGAGGGCAGGGCTGGCACAGCCCGTGGTGAACCGAGGGCCCAAGCCTGCCTAAGTTTGCCTACGCAGGTGCTACAGACAGCTGAGCTATCTCACCCAGCCCTACATGCTTAAAATTAAGCCATTTTTAACTGTTTCACTGTCCAACTTTGCAGCTGAATAGCTATTTCCAAACCGAATCACCAGCATGCTTCTCTGAGGCCCACCAGCCGCTCATGGTCACTTAGCATGCAACTGGAGACTTGAAAGTATTATTTTTGAAGGGAAGAAACTAAATGTTTACAGATTTTTGAAAGAAAAATGTAAATAAATACTATTTCTGCTTTACAGTGTGAACCCCAAATGCCACTGTAAACAGACAGACATGGAAAATGTTCAAAGGGAGTAGATACAATTTACACCCTTAAAGAGAGATGGATAGGGCTGGCCAAGTAGCTCAGTGGATTAAAGAACCTGCTTAGGCATATACAGGAGCCGTGTGTTCAATCCCCTGGTCTGCTGTGCTGTCTCTGCCCCCCGGGGTGCGATGAGATGGCAATTGAGACTGGGTTAGGTGGAGCACCACCTATAACCAGAGCACTTGGGAGGCTGTAAACAGGAGGATCACTATGAGTCCAAACTACACAATGAGACCCCACACACCCTATCCTAAATTGGATAAACAAGGTGGTGCCAGGAATGGTACCCGGCAAGTGGTGGGCCCACACTGCTATGGGAGTCCAGGCCTGCCTGGACTGACTTGCTAAAGGAGGTGACAGAAGAAAGGCAAGTTTGATCTGCCCAGAATCTTGCCATCAGAGCCCCATGAAGATGTCTCTCCTATCTCTCCCCTCCCCAGACACTACCACAAGTGACAACAAACAGACTTCATTAGTTTATCATGTGTCTTGCTTCACATTCTGGTTATCATAAGGCATAAATGTTACCATCGTGTCTATATTGCTTGTTGAACCTAAGAACTATCAGATGAAGGTGTAGATGTTTCTGAGTGATATAGATAGTTCTGTTAGATAAGCCAATGTATAAAACAGGAATTTTATGTCTTTCTTATGGCATATTTAAAATTGTACTAATCAGTGTTTCAAATGCCAAAGCTGAGTATTAGATGAAAGAATGGACTTAGGAACCATGGGAGATGAGGCAAACAGGATACCTCTGGTGTCCACAGACTTACTCTACTAGTCTTTTTTTCCTCATCCTTTTTTTTGTACTGGGAATCAAACTTAGGACCTAATGCTTGCCAAGCAGGCGCAGCACCTCAGACCTATCTCTGGTCCCTTTCTCCTCTCTACTCTCTCCTACCCTTTTGTTTCCTGGTGCTCAGGCCTCCATCCAGAGCTCTGCACATGCCAGCAGGAGCTCAGCCATGAGGTACATCTCCAACCTACAGAAATTTAAACCAGCAGTTTTGTGATCTGCAAACAGCTGACCCCACTAGCTTATCTTTCAACCATTTCTATTTTGGAGTTTCACAAAATACTTCCTTTGAATAAAGGGGTCCATTCCTTTTTTAAAGAAGACCAAGTTCATTAAAACAATTCAATTTTCTAGAAATATTACAGATTTTTCTCCAATATATGAAGACTAGAAGTAAATTTAAATGGAAGGCATTGGGAATTTACAGTTTTAGATATGTTCATATTTACCATAGACTTTTTTTCTCAGTTGCCTTCTTTTAGCCCCTTTTTAATGGACAATATGTACCAAAGTACAGGTGTTTATGAGAATAAAACCAGTCATTCCTCTATATTGTGACATCACTTTATATTATTATGCAGAAAAATGCTTCAGTGTACAGATGGTCCCCGTCTTAGAATAATTTGACTCAGAATTTTTAAACTTACATTTCTTCCAATATATGCACTCTGCAAACAATTGTGATCTTTTCCCAATCCGTGATACCTAGCAAGGTGCTCTTGCCATTGGGCGTGGCAGAGAGCAGCAGTCCCCCCTCCCCCACTTGGCTAGCTCTCCAGTGCATGGGGTTGCTAAGGTGGGATGTTTGGGGGCGTGGTGTACTTAATACCCTCTGGATTTACTACAACTTCCACCTACAAGAGTTTTATAAAGGCTGTAAATGGAGAAGCATTTGTATATTCTCTCTGAAATTTCTGCAAGGTGTTTAATTCAAACTCCTCTCCTTCCCCCTCCCCCCCAGAACCAGGGATTGAACTCAGGCCTTTGCACTTGCCAGGGAAGCGCTTATTCCAGTGAGGGAAGCACTTATTCCAGTGAGCCATCTCCTCAGCCCCACCACTTCCCTTCTCCACAGGATTAACCTTTTTAAATGTCCTATTTTCAAATGATAATGGTTTAAGATTAATAGCAGTAAGGAGCTACAGATCCATTGGCAGTGAATCCTTCTATGAAGTTAAAGGAAAAATGAGCCAACACACCTCAGTACAGAATTCTTTATTATAAACATCAGAGTACAGTGTAAGTGTGCATTTGAGGGATAACTGAAGCCAAGGTTATTATCATCAAGAGCATTGCTTCATTCTAATAGTTTCTGCTTTTCGTTTGTGTGTTTTACATTCACTTGGATTTATCTTTAACATAGGACAGGGTCACCTAACCTTGGACAGTCCAGCTGGTAAATCAAAATGGGCAAGGCAATTTGGAATGCGTGTTCAACATTACTTTCTTACTGAGTATACATGCTGCGTATGTGAGACACACACAAAGTGAAGCAGGAGCTTCAGGTGCAAGTGATACTACGGAACACTTTTGTTATTGATGTTTTGTTGTTGATATGGGCTATCCATATCCTTAGAAGACAGTAAAAAGGAGATTCTAAAGGCTAGGGAGTTGGCTAGCTTTTCCTGATTTATACTGAGTATAAAAACAAAACAAAACATAAAAGTATGTTTTAAAAGGTGACATTGTTTTGGTTGCAAAGCGCTAGCAGCTATTAACATGTCATCTAAAGAAGACGAAATTTTCACATCTCATTTTTTAATACTCCAAAAAAAAAAAAAAAAATACTGGCTTGAATAACATGAACCATGTTCTGGGTCTTGTGAGTAGGCCACAGCATAGCTGCTCTCGGTTCCATGGCTCTTGTGGCAACCTGAAACACATTAGCAGCACTGATGCACTGAAGGGCCTACCCAGGCCCTCTGCTTGTCTTCCTATGAAAGGCTGCTATTTCAGCTTGCTACCTCATGGAATGAATGCCCCAAATGACCACACTTCAGCATCTGAAATCAAATACTGCATTACAATCTTTGAAAATTCTTAGCAGCAAAAGAAACAAAAGCTGACTCAAATGCGTGCATACGGGCTGAGGGTACAGCTTGATGACAGGCCTCTCATTCCCAGTCTTAGGAGAAAGAAGTGGGTATTTACAACCACCAGGAGGTTTGTTTCTCACCAACTGTGAAGTCTCCAAACTCCTAGAAAGGAGTTTTGGTGGTGTGATTGGTGATAATGACATGAGCTATTTCATACTATATTTTTCACAGAAATAATTCAGGCATACTGCATAATTTTCTCATGCTTTTAAAGCTGTGCTGAAATCCCTGTGTTTTTTAAACTGCCATTGTTTTAAATGTCATTTATAAGCCACTACTTCTGATTGATTCGATAAAGGTGTAAGACTCCCAGAGGGTGAGCTTGACAGCTTGTGAAGAGGATCAACAGGCTGCTTTTGGTCTCTGGAGTGAAAGCTATGTGTCTCTGAAACTTGGTACTCATTTGAGACACACCACATTAATGACTTTTCCAAGAAAAGCACAGAAAGTAATTATCAGAAAACAAGCAAGCAACTATGGGGGAAAAACAAATTCTAAGACATGAAAGAAAAGTAGCACTCATCCATTATCTGGTTGCCCAGAATGGAAGGGAAATAAAACTTAAAAAGAGATGCTTAAAAATCAAGAACATTTTTTCAAACAAAAGAAAAGTCAGCACATTTTGTTTTCAGTGTTGAAAAACACGAGGATGTCTGTAAAACCAGGCTCCCTGTTAGGCTCTGCTCAGTCTCGTTTCCACTTGACCCCACAGTACCTAACATTGTAACTGCACAGTACATAGCTGACAAACCAGGAAACTGTGGTGCTTTCCTAAACACTAATGTGAAAAGTAAGAACCACTGTTATATACCTGAAAGTTTCTATTAGAGATCACTGGTCACTAGAGGTGACAGTAGTAGCTCATTTATCTTTTTCACATGATCTTTTCTAATTTGAATATAGTTTGACAAGGAACTGTGCACTAAGGCTAGACAGAGTGTATACGTGAAGAAGCCTCTTGGATTACTGAAGTACTGGTTGTTAGAAGAATAACTTTTATCTTAAATTACACATTAAGAGGGTGTGAAATATCTTTCCAAGCAATGTAGCGTCTAATGGGTGGCAAAGACCTAGAAATTTATGGGATTTCCCTTGCCATCCACAGAAAAACAGAACAGCTTTTTAATGTTGTATGTACTTTTTAAAGATGCCTTTATTCAGTACCATTTTTTCTCCCGTATTATAGGGAGCATGAGATTATTTTCATTTGACTTCAGGAGTTATTTCCATGTTGGAGACTTTAACTTTAAAAAAGCCTACCAGATGTAACCAGTTGATAATATAGCCAATACAGATACTAAGTTAACTAATTCATAAATTTGATCAAGCCATGTGTCTAAATTTTCCCAAAGGTTTTATTATTGTTTTAATAATCTGTAAATAGCTAATGCTCGCCAACAGACAAGAAAGTGTGTGCAGGGGGTCCCCAGCGAGCGTGAGGGCCAGAGTGCAAGGGGCAGGGGCAGTGCATGGTGCTTGTCCAGCCCCTTCCTTCCCTGCTTCCTCCCTACACAGGACTCGGAGCGCAGGTTGCCCAACAAGACAACTGCGAAGAACAGAACCCGCAAGAATCTCCTGGGTGACTCCTGGACTGTATTCCGAACTGACCTTACCATTTGGGATGATAGCTCACTTCATTTTATTTTCACATGCGCTTCCCCTTGTTAGACTCACTTTTGCACTAGTAGGTTGAGACGACATGACTCATGACTTCACAGTTTTTCTTTTCCAATCACAGTTTGTTTGTTTTAAAGGTACCATTGATAACAGCACAGTAGTTCAATGACAGAGCATGGAGTTCCAATTCAGAAATAAAGTTCCTGTGGTTTATCTCATATATTCATTGGAGAAGCTTGACTCCACCCCACTCACCCCACCCCCACCAGTAGCACTAAAAGTGACATCATTTAAACTGTATGGATTTGACTGCTTTACTTTGTGCAAAAATATTGTTTGCTCTAGTGCTACCAATACCTGCATTTTACAATATAGTTTCTGCACTTCTGCCTGGCTGCACGTGCTGGATAAGACTAGCCCACTGGAGCGCCTTCCACTCGATCAGTACCCTTCACATACCATTTACACTGTTGCCTTTCATTGATTTCCTCCCACAAAAGAAGAGGCTTATTATGCAGCATAACCTTGAAAGCCCTGCCTTTCCAATCACTCTGTACTGGCCCCAGGTTAATTAGGTAGCATAAAACAAATGGTGATAAAAAATATGAACCATATCCATTATATGTATTTACACAGGCATTTAGAAACCTCTGCTAGCTGCAAATCTGAAATGATAGGAGCAACTTCTTGCAATAGCCTCTATCCTAGAGAAGTGAAGCTGAAGACACAGGTGTTAAGACACTGAAGAAATAGGGTTGTGCGGAGAGCCCATCTGAGTTAGGACTTTGTCCAACCACTGCAGGGGTCCATGAAGGTGAATCTCAATCCAGCATGGGGTGCTTGTGACATCCTGGCGATGGTACTCAGCTCCCCAGCCCTGAAAAGCAAGAATGGAGTGCAGAGTGATTATGCCACCTAATGGAGTGGGGGACATAGCCCATGCACCCAGACAGCCCCTGCATAATGAAAAATGGCTCCTTGTGACAGACCAGGGATTAGAGCTGGAAGCTGTGACGAGAAGAAACTGGAGGGCACTCGACTTCCTGGGTGGATTATCAAAGCTTATTTCTCTTCTCTTTTTACAATTTCCCATTTATTACTAGCCATAGAAGAGAGACAGTAAATAAATAAATTTGTATACTTATCCACATGTGATGCATTAGTGGGAGATTATTTGGAAATAATGGGAGATCACATCAAGATAAGTTAGTGTTGCTACTGGGAACAGTAATTCTTGGGAGAGGTGTTTAAAACTGGATTCCAGCAGAACTGTGCTGCTTGGCCACACTTTCCCTTCCTGACTTATCCTTACATGGACCTCCAGGGCCCCTGGCAGCCTTGCCGCACTCCTCGGGCCTCACTGCCCCTCCTGCTGATGTTTCACTCATGCTCCTCTCCACGAAAGTCTCTAACACCTCTTCCCCATCACACGTAAGCAATGGATGATCATTTTGCTTTCATAAGAAAAATGGAGCCATTAGAAAGGACAGCTTCCATGGCACCTCCACCCACATACTCAGCCCATCCACCTTCTGCCATAAATCATCTGTGTTTCCATATAAGCAGGTCCATCCATCAAAGGCATAATTAGACTTATGAATCCACTTATACATTATTAAACTTAATTTTATTGTTGTTTCACTGATTGGTCCTTCACAGTTTTCTTTGCTGGCTACTTCCCTTTTCTCTCAACTTCAATGTC
This sequence comes from Ctenomys sociabilis, assembly GCA_004027165.1. Lineage (NCBI taxonomy): Eukaryota > Metazoa > Chordata > Mammalia > Rodentia > Ctenomyidae > Ctenomys > Ctenomys sociabilis. The sequence goes on along the minus strand of PVKA01002564.1, from coordinate 33,832 downwards.
AACGTGTCCTGGGCTCAGTCCTAGGTGCCCTCCTCCTCTTTCAAACCCTAACCAAAGTCATCCAAGACATGGAGCTAAATACCATCCCCATGCAGTGATACCTACTTTGCACAGCCAGGAGCAACCTTTCTCCCAAGCAGACTCATCTAACTACACTCAGCATCTCCATTTGAATATATGACAGATATCTCAAAGCTCCTGAGCTCCGTTCTGTCTCCAGTCCTGATCCATTAACATCTCCATCATGGCTCAAGGCAACTAACTCCATTTTTCTAAACCTCTTTCCTTGAACCTGAATCAAATCCACCTTCACAACTGGGAATCTTTCCCCCTCTCACAGCTTCTTGTGGGGCTCTCCTGATGGGGTCCCACCACCTCCCACCTGAACATGGCAACCCCACAGCCTCCTCACTGACCTCCTTACTTCTCACCTTCCCTACATAATGCCCACTCTGCATACAGTGGCCAGAGTGGTCCTGTCCAAACATATGTCACACCACGAACACATCTGCTGAAATCCCTTGGAAGCCTCGCGGCCTCTTTTCAGGAAGCTCCCTGCACAGCTCTCGTGCCAGCTCATCGCCTCTCTGGGCTGCGGTCACAGCGTTTGCTTCTCACCCTGGAGCTCTAGCTCGCTCTTGCCCTGAGGCCCTGTGCTTGCTCTCCTCTCAGCCTGCACAGCATCCCTGGACTCCCACAGCTTGCACTCACCTTCAATCTCTGCTGATTCATCTCCTCCTCCCTGAGGTCCTTTTCAGCTTGCAGCTTTCCCCCTGCCCAGCACCCCTAACTCCTTCTACCTCAGTCTACATTTGCTCACTTCTTGGAGAAAGAGAAAAAGATAAGAGTACTTATCCAATGGATCTCAATACCTACAAATAGTGCCTGGCCTGGCAGATGCCTGTGCTCAAGAAATATCTGTTGACTAACTAGAGTCTTCAGATCAGTAAAAACTAGAGCTGAAGGAGTCCTTACAGCAGTCTAGCCCACCACTCTCACCAGCCTTCAGTCATCTATAACTTCAAGCCAATCATTTATATTTATAGCTATATTCACTACTTTTTAAATCTCTGCAATACCAGCTCACAGCTTACTTTCTATGAATTGTGTAGCTTCATAAATTTAAATGTTACATCAAAATTTGATGATCAGATTCATATGTCAACTGTCATCTCAGTGAAATAATTAGCTACAAGATGTTGGCATTTCTTCATTTTAAAAGCACAGATCTGGGAAAAATAACCATAGGATTCAAACAATTATTCATTAAGAGCAACTTAAGGGCCAGCCAGATAGTTCAGGGAACTAAAGTGCTTGCTTAGGCAGAGCACAGTGGCTGAGTTCGATCCCTGACATGCCGTGCCAGCCCCGCCCCAGGGACATGCTGAGATGGTGATTGAGACTGGGTATTGTGGCACGAGCCTGTAATCCCAGCACTTAGGAGGCTGAGAGCAGGAGAATCACTGTGAGTCTGATCTATGTAGTGACACCCTGCAGACCCTGTATTACATTTTAAAAAAAAAAGAGCAACTTAATGCCTTCTGCTGGCTCTAAAGCAACAAAGCATATGAAAAAAATTCTTTACATTTGCTAACCGCTTTATACATTAAAACACTGTTAAAATGGTGAGGTTAAATAAAACTGCTTCATCGTCATGAAAGAAAAATGGTTTCAAGAAGCCAGCATATCTAGGCTTGGTGGAGAGCACTCATAATTCCAACAGTTGGGAGGCTGGAGGATCACCATGAGTTTGATGCCAACTCGGCCTTCAACATAAAGAGTTGAAGGCCAACCTGAACTACAAATTGAGACCCTGTCTCAAAAAAAAGAAAAGAAAGAAATCAGTGTAAAAATTAGAAACCATATGGATTGTTAATTCTTATTTCAAAGGACCTAAGGACTGTGGAAGACACAGCTAAGAGGTAGAATCTTTGCCTGACATGGATAAGACATTAGCTGACCCAGTTGGCCTCAAACAGTTTTAAATACAATAAAGATATGCTTTGAGTATAGTCAAATAGGATGATCTCTCATGGTGACCTTTAAGAACTAACAAAATTTACTTTGAAAAAGTAAATTTTTTCAAAATTACTAGCCAGAGCACTCCCTCAGATGGGAGAGGTGCCCTGTGAACATGGTGTGAGTCACACCCATGTAGGCTGATAAACAAGCTTCTGTGCTAGAATATTCAAACAATTTGTTAACATCTTGCAACAAATTAAATAGCAGGTGACGAAAAGTGGCCTTTAGCCCGAATGGGCAAATCCAGTTATTTTGCCTTTCCACTAAATAGCCTGCTCAGTTTCCCAACCTTCACAGCAATGTTAGTAAGATTTGAGGAATTCAACAAATATTCATTACTTGAACATTCTTCAGTACTGCTTTCTCAGGACTCATCACACACAGCTCAAGGCTTCTGCCCAAGGTTATTTATACCTGTAATTTATTCTGTCTTCTACTACAGCCGGATCTCTTTGGTAGCCTAGTCTATCAATTTATCTCCATTTGCCCATATGCTACCTAAGAGTAAGGAGAATTTATTATTTAATTAAAGTAAATTTGCTGACATTTACTAAGGAATAGCAGCGTTTGGGATGGGGAAAAATCTCTGCAACATTTAATCCTATGAAATTATGACTGTCACTTTCCCTTCTGGATTAAAAACAATGAGACAGCTCCATTAGCTTATTTCTCTTCCAAAAGAAAAATCCTTAAGAACTTCTCCATAGTGCTGCACACGACAGCCCGTGCTCAAAGAGCTCTTCCTAACAGGTACTAACAGAATGCCAAGGGAAGGACTGCTGTCTGCTGTAAACTGCCCCACCAGCCAACAGCGCTTTCACGTGTTGCTTTGCTTTCCATGTTCTGCTTCATCGTCTGAACGTGAGTCCTTCCTACCTTGACGAAACTCATGCGGATGGTACACATCTTAGTTAGTTCATAGACGACTTCAAAGCCATGGTGAACCGACTGGGCAAGCAGCTGGGCGAAGAGCTGGTTGTTAAAGACCTTGAGGCTGCAGCCGCTGGGGATCTTGCAGACCGTGGCTGGGTGGAAGCCGTGCTGATAGTTGCAGTTCCGGCTCTGGACGAAGATGCTGCTGTCACTCACGCACTCAGCGTACACCTCGCCCCCCACGTAATACAAGTGCACACCTGGGGACGAAACAGCAGTCTCCTGCAAACATCATTCCCATCCCGGGGACCCCCTGCCAGTACACTTCAGTTTGCTAGTTGCCCCGGTGATAGTTCTTGTTTCAGACCTGGTTTCTCCTGTCTCTTAGAAACAGCTAGTTACTGCGATGCATAGCTGGTCACTACGATTCACACTGCATAAACCAGTCCCCAACTGACACACCATCCTGCCTCTGTACTTCTTGCTTTCTTACCCCCTGTAAGTCCTAGATCACCAGAGATCAGGGCCTGATATTATGGGAATGATCCCGCTGAGTGCCTGATGATGTAAGTAAATCTGCCTCCAAATCCTGGGTGCTTCTGCTTGTCATGGCATGGTTGTCTGGTTCACTGCAGGGCAAAAATGTGCTGCTTCACTTTGCCACCCTCTCCCTCCCTGCAGATCCTGCACTGTGGTAGGGGCTGCTTCTCAGATGTGGTTTTTTGTAAAAGAAGAAAAGCCCTAGGGTAGGGCTGCGAAGGGTTTAGTAGACATTTGGATTGAATGACCTTCAAATATAAAATCTTCCCAGAACTTACTACATAAAATAGATAAAACCTTTGTTAGCTGGTCCTGCTCCAATATATTTAGGAAATAGTTTTCAACCCCATCTCTCTCTCTCTCTCTCTCTCTCTCTCTCTCTCTCTCTCTCTCTCTTTCACTTTCCTGTACAAGGAATCAAAATCAGGATCTGAGCTACATCCCCAGCCCCACAATCTTGTTTCTCTTCTCTGCAACCACAGCTCAAGTTGGTAGAGTAACAAAAGAAGACAAGTTTCCCAGAAGACAAGAGGCAGTGCAGCCAGAGAGAATAGGTGCAGTCTGTCCTGAACACCAGGCAAGGACCGAGCCAAGAGCCAGACCCACTGGGAAGCAGACCGGCTTCCAGATAGCAAGCATTGTCAGAAAAGTCAAGTGGACAAAAGATTTTATTTGCACCAATCTGCTAGGCCAGATTGCAGCTTTGAGCCATCTGTATTATATGCAAGACTGCCACAGAATAGAACCATTCTGAGGGCTGGCCAAATAGCTCAGCAGATTAAAGCACCTGCAAGCAGGCACAGGAGCCTGGGGTTCTATCCCTGGGGCCTGCTGTGCCGGCCCCACCCCCTAGGGTGCAATGAGATGACAATTGAGACTGGGCATGGTGACACATGCCTTTAATTCCAGCTCTTGGGAGGCTGTAAACAGGCAGATCACTACGAGTCCGATCTAATAGTGAGACTCTGAATACCCTGTAGACCATTCCTTAAAATATGCACACATAAAAAAGAATAAAACCATTCTCAAACTTTAGCTTGCATCACAAGGGATAGTTCAAACAGATCAGTAGGGCCTAGAGACATGACAAATTTGTATTTCTAGCAAGTTCCCTGGCGAAGCTGATGCTGCCTCACACTGGGAACCACAGATCAGGAGCTCGGGCCATTTCACAGACCAGGCCCCTGGACTGGAGGGGCTAGATTCAAGTGTGGGGTACTCAGTACTGCTTCCAGACAGGAAGGAGTTTCACAGAAACTCTTTCATCCTCTCCCTTGGTTTCTGAATACCAGCGGGCAGTCTTGTGTGTTTTTATACCTCTGTCAGACTTTCATCTCACCGATAGTCCTTTAAAAGAGAAGACCCAGATCCTCAGGAGGTTTGGGCAGGAGGATTTTGAGTTTGAGGCCAGCCTGGGAAGCTTAGAGAGACTCTGTCTCAAAAAGCTGGGGGGGAGGGAACAAGGGTATCTGGAAGTAATTTGCACCAAGCAGGCACCTACAATAACCACAGCTTCAACTTCAACTCCATGATGTTTCCCTTGGCCAAAAACGCATTAGATTGTTTTCCAGTTCAGAACATTCAATAAATGGTAACAAGGCAGAGCCACCAGAAACAGACACCTGATTTCCACGACAAATATGGCAATGCTATATTAGTTGGTGGAGCTGCATTCTATACTCCTGCATGGACCTACACAGTAACACAAACTGGAACGGAATGGACCCTTTCCCCTGTTGGCAGAGTCACCCCAAGAAAGGGAGAGATCAGGAATCACACCAGCTGATATGATACAGCTAAATTATTTCTAAATGAAATCATAATTGATGCCAAGTAAAAGTGCTGTGTATCCATTAAAATAGGGCCTACTGAAGAAATAAAGTACAATTGAAACATTCAAAAAAAAAAAAAAGCTGGAGGAGGGGACTGGGAAATATTCCAGTGGTAGATCACTCATGGGTTCAATCCCTACTGTAGGGGTAGGAGGAGGTATACAAGCAGATTTTACCGCAGTACACATGATACAGTTCATGAAATGCTGAAAGTGACATTATCAGACCTATTCTTGCTCCAATAAAATGTCACTGAAACATTAGCTCTTGTACACTTGAGAACCTTTAAATAAAGGAAGTATACTGCCTTAGATCCCAAGGAGGACTCCAAAAGTGAGATTCTCAGGGTGGGCCTGCCTTCCGTTTAGACTATTATAGTTCCACTTGGGCTGTGTGCTTCTTTCAGCTTTGTTGCATGCAACTACCGCCCACCCCTGGACCAGACCAGGGACTCGTGGTCCTGAGCATGGTAAGTTAGGAGCAGAGGCTCACTGCGTTTGACATGGACCTGTGAACCAGATAGAAAGTGGGTCTTCTAATCCTCTTCAATAGTCTCCAACGGCAGAAAAATGAGGAAGAAAGGCTGGAACGTTAGGGGGATCCGTGAGACTATCCCAATGCCTGGGACCCACTCATGATCAAAGAGGAAGCTAGAGTCCCACAGCTCAGGGAATGCCTTGACTGCCAGAGAGGTAGGGAAATGCCATGGTGAACAGCAGAGCCTGCTGCACCCACCCACCCAGAGAACCTAACAAAACCTCAGGGCCCAGCGCAGCTCTGAGCTCTTCCCAGAGGCTGCGGGCCTTTGTTGTCTCCTCTTCTGCAAAGGTGTTTGAAAACCTGACTTACTTTCAAGAACACTTGGAGCTTTAAAAAAGTACATACTTCTGGGTGTGATAATAGCATTTTTTAAAACTTCTAACCAAGCTAGATACATACTCAAATAAACAAGCAAAGGCATGCAAAAATCTGAGATTTATTTTAAGAGAGTATACCAAAAATATTATCAAAGACAGATGCAAAGAAATTTGACCAGAGCTCAAACATTATGGGAGCTGGGTGTGGTAATATGAAGACTTACATATTACTGTTTACTTTTGTATATATTTGCACTCTTCTACAATAATATATGATTAAAAACAATATAAAGTTTCCAGCCCTGGGTAGTGGCACACACCTGTAATTCCAGCACTCCAGAGGGCTGAGGCAAGAGGATCACAAGTTTGAGATTAACCTGGGCAACTTGACAGACTGTTTAAAATATTTTTTAAAAAAATGTTCTTTTAAAGGTTTAAGGATGCTTCCCAGTAAACTAAGTTCAACCTCCAAGACTGCAAAAATAAAGTAAAACAAAAATAAGTCAGATTTCTAAACCCACACCAGAGCTTAGGTCAGAGGACAGAGCCAGACCTTCAGCAGCATGGTGCTCCAGCTGGGTGTGCGCTGCACAGATCCAGCCTTGGCCTCGGAGTCTTGCAAGCTTTGCCTGATTATTACAATTCCTTCCCAGCAGATGGCAGTGAATGCTTCTGAGGAAGGAGTGCCTTTCTTTAATTCCCAGTCACCTCTGGTTAAGGGAAGGCTGGCTTTCAAATCTGAATCAGAACACTTTCCCAGCAGGTCTGAGCCCCATTACAGAGTAAGAGCACCCTCTGCCTGCCCCCACACACTCAGCCCCTGGCCTGGACTGCTCTGCTCCACAAGGGCTTCTCTTACGACTGATGTCATGTTCCCAGCAGCTCCTGCATCCCATTCCAACCTCACACGGAAACACACCAACGTGGAAAGTATAACCCAGCCACCAATCCATAGCCCAGAAACAATCATGGCATCCATCATGTAGCTTTAAGGTTTGGTTTTAAAATCAACACTGGGATCCTATTTTATAGGATGTCTTAGAACCTTTGCTCTCCATTCTCCAGTTAATAATATGTTGTGAATATTTGCTGATGGTATTAAATATTCTGCAATGTCAAGCAAGTTTAATGGCTGCAGGAGTTTGGCAACCTATGTTACTTTTTAAAAATTTGTTTTCTTAATAACAAAAAGCCTTATAGGTGTCAGAACCAAATACGAAGAGTTATTGTGAGAAAAGAAAATGAAATCCTCAGGGAAGGGAACAATCCAAACAGCACCTGGAAGGGCAGATCCTTTTGCCAAAGATAGCAACACCAACACCTTGTCTCAGGACAATGCCTTTCATAATAAAATGGAATTACTAGAATTCTACAGAACTTGAGACATGGAATAAAATAAAAATTTCTAAAAAAAAAACTATTTGTAAAGATAATTCAATGATTTGGAATATGAAATGCGTATTTACAGAGTGGACTTACTTTAACCCAGCAGCTTTAGTAACTGTGGTTTTTTAATGCCTCATATGTGATTACATAAAATCTATCATTTTCTCCCACAAAGGGGAGAATAAATATCTACCAAGACAAATGCAATGCATCTGCAGTCGCAGAAGAGAATGATATTTGCCTTACTCCAAAATCACTGCCTACTGAGAACCTAGCAGTGGCCCATTAAAGGTTAATAGAGCTAAGTTAAGTTATATCAGAAATCGGAGGTATTCAGAACTGCTATACTGTCATGCACTTGAAGTAAGTAGTGGCTTTCTAAGAAATGCCATTCCACCCCAAGACCAGAGCTCCTGCAGTCAATTACAAGTTATGGTTTATTAAATTATTTGGAAACTAAGACCATCTTAAGAAGCACTCTAAAAAGGCAGGCATGTATTATCTTCTAATCGTCTAAATTGATCATCATATCATTTCCAATTCGCCAGCAACCAAGCCTGGCTCTGCCTTACTCAGTAACACTTAAGTGTTAGATGTCAGTTGTTTTTGTCTACTTCTGCAAAGACCCTTCTAACCCTTCCACAAAGGTCCTCCTGGCTCTAAGTACCAGTGCAGATTTCCTTTCTAGCACAATATTTTTGTAGAAAAAAAGTCTCTTGCATATACTTTAAAAGCAATTCAGAATGCCAGTATTTGGGAGGCCCAGCTTGGGCAATTTAACAACTTAGCAAGAACATTTTTCAAAAAAAAAATTATTTTTACATTTTAAAGGGACTAGAGATGTGAAGCATCATGTGAAAGCCCTAGGTTTAATCCAGTTCAGAAAAAAAAAAAGAGCAAACTGTCATAAAATTTTAGCACAGTTTAAGTAAGGGCTTCTCTAACCATCAGAGATTGGCCAGAACATACCCCTACTGAGGCACGGGTCGGGGGCTTCATCCTCAGCTGCAGTAGTTGGTTCTGTAAGCAAAGCCCTGGAAAATGCAAGACAGAAGGGCAGGAGGTCTATTCTGTCCAGCAGAGGGGGCAGCTGAGCCACGAGTACGTGCCTCTGGAATCCCTGTGGGGCCTCCTGTAAACTAGTGAGCTCTGAAATCTTCCTGTCTCATCTGTAAGATGAGACTAACAAAACCTTCCTTGCAGAGGTACTGTAAGAACTAAAAATAATGTGTCTAAGAGTATGCCGGGGTGTCACCCACCCCCCTACACACACCAGGTAATCAATGGGGAAACTATCACCATTTATTTTATTACTCTGCATGTCACTGAAAGGAGTTCAAATGGCTCGCTTAGTTTTCAAGGAAGAATGTGGAGGGGTCCAATAGTAGAATTCATTAGCCCAGACTTGCTGGTGATGCCTCTAATACGTTTGGTGTGTAGAGCCCCCTTGTTATCATTTTTACAGGTGTGGTGGAAGCAATGGCTTCAATTCTCTTTGCCCCAGTTAACCAGCGTGTGGCTACAACTACTTTGCTCATAACAGCCCCACAACCTCAAGTGTGCCTCATGAGTTAGAAAGCAGGGCACAACAGCAGAGCTGAGCTGGCACAACCCCTCCTCACAAGAGAAGGCACAACTTAAAGTGCGGCACAGCTGATGGGGTAACAGTGTGCACTCCATTTCAAAGGACTAGCCGGCTTCTAAAGGATGTGGAAGGCAAGCCCGCGTGACCTCAGATCTAACTGGATGATTTGTCTGGGGAGAAACAGCTCATCACCAATTTATTATAAAACAATAACTTTTCAAATAATCTCACATCCCTCTTCCCAGCTACATTTGAATCTCAATAGAGCGACCAGGGAATCTTTCAAGAGTGTAAATTCAGATCACATGAGTGCCTCAGCCTAGCTCTGTCTTCCCACTTCAGTCACAGCCAATGCCTTAACGTAAGCTCAGGGGCCTAACAACCTGGCCCCGTCCTTCCACTCTGCACCACACACTGACTCCTGGCTACTCCCACAGTAAGCCAGGCTGGCTCAGCACCTTGGCACTGCTGGTTTCCTTTGCTTAGAAAGCTTTCCCTCCAGATATCATGATTGCTAGTTAGTTCTCTTTAGCTTTCTTCTCTGATGTCATTTTGTCACTATTTTCTCAGACAAGTGCTCTCTCACTGAGCTAAATTCCAGCCCCTTCTTAAGCTTTGAGACAGGGCCTTGCTAAGTTTGAGGCAGGCATACAAGGCCAACTTGTATTCCTCTTGACTCAGCTTCCCAGATTTCTGGCTTTACAGGCATGCAACACTGTACCCAACTCAAATGAGTCCTTCTAAGGAAGCCTTCCTTGACGACCCGGTACGCTGCCTAGAGTATCTTATGTTCGGAAGGAGACCAGATCATGGGGTGCTATGCCCATCAGCGGATTCATCCACAGCAGCGAGATCAGTAGGGCCACAGTTAGGAGGTAGGGTCTGGTTAGAGGCGGGACACTGTGGGTGTGATCTCAGAGGGTGTAGGCTTCTTCTCACTCCTCCCTCCCCCTCTGCCTCCTGGCTGCCACAGCATGAGTAGCTATTCTCCACCAGGCCCTCCCACTGTGCTCCTCATGCCTTGGAGCCAGCCAGCTTTGAACTGGAAACTGTGACCCGAAATGAACCTTTCCTCCTATAGGTTGTGGGCATTTGGTATTTTGTCTCTGTGACAGGAAAACTAATATGCTTTCTGAGAGTGGTCTTCATAGATGCTTTCTTCCTTATCTTTCCCTACCTGTGTGTGATACATGAAGGCAGGAGGTTCTGTGTTATTTTCACTGCCTTATTCCTCATGTCTAGTTTGGTTGAGAACAGGTGCTCATAAATATTTGTGAGATAAATGCATACCTTAAAAATCTGTCTCTACTAATTAACTCCACAAAACAATTCACTTCCTTGCTATCCTGGAAGTGCATTTTGCAGTAAACTCAGCTGCTCTCTCATGTGGTCCCTAAGCCACACTGTTTTGGGGGAAGATAACTGCCAAACAACTTTCAAGAGACAGGCGTGTGACCCCACAGGAGAACGATGTCCCAAGCCCTCTAATGTTCCAAGCCAGCACTCTTTTTACTTTGTGGCATGCCTAGCTGCTTTTTCTCTTTCTCTGTCTTTCTCTCTTTCTCTCTCTCCCCTACTCCCTATCAGACAGATTGCCAGACAGACAAGATAACTAACTAGCCAGATATCCATAGGCATTTTCATATTAAAGCAATGCCTAAGTAGATTTCTGAGAATACTGTGACGTTTCCCTGGGAACCACATGAGAGCCAAGTGTGTCCATCCAGTAGAGTCCCAGGTTAGGTCTCCTGGCTTCTGAAAGGTGTTCTGAGTCCTAGATCTTGTTCACATGGCTTCTTAAACCTATGGATGAGTTCTCGGTGATCAACATAGAGCATCTAATTTCCTTGTCTTCCCCAGAAGCAAGCGACCCAGAGAAAGCCTCCCAAGGTAGTCAATACTTCCATAACATTTTCATTCTACTTTGGATGCACTGGTACCCACTGTTGTCTCCCATGGAGACCAATCTGCAAAGCTCTCATTACAGAGAGTCACAGTGTTACACGTTAGCATTTTTGACTTTAAATTTCACTGAAGAGTCTAGCAAAATTAATTTAAAAGAAAAGCTATGGCTGAGAAATTTGTGTAAGAGAGCAATGAAAACATTATTGCTATCAACGAATGGTGATGTTGCTTCCTTTGGGACAAAAGTTACATTACAGATTGGGTTTCTCCTTTCTGCTCTCACTATTGGGAAACCTAGCACAGAACCACACAGTCAGGATGCATAGAAGACGGGAACTGGAGCACGCTGTAGGCACCATCAACACAGATGCTTGAGTCTCTACTGTACACTAGTACAGGATCCACTGCAGACTTACTCATACCCTCCCACGTACTTCCACTCACCTCTACATGACCTACAATGCCTCATACAATGTAAGTGATGTGTATATAGTTTACACTATATTGTTTAGAGAACAATAAGCAGAAAAAGTTTGTATATACTTAGTACAGATCCATTTTTTTTTCCAGAACCAGGGACAGAACTCAGGCCCTTGCCAGGGAAGTGCTTATTCCACTAAGCCATCTCCCTGGCCCTAGATCCAATTATTTTTCTGAACGTTTTTGATCTGAAGTTGGCTGAAGTGGCAGTGTGGAACCCCAAACATGAGGAGCAACTGTACACATGTTCTCTCTTCCTCCCACCCAGAGCTCCTTCTTTTCTTTTTTTTTTTTTTTTCATGCATCCTTTTGCTGCCTTATAAGCTGCCTCAAAGCCACTGCAGAAGAGACAGAATATAAATTGTATCTGTTAAAACTGTGCTCATTAAGGGTCAAGGTTGGTTGGGCCTGATGGTGCCTTCTTGTAGCCCCAGTACTTTAGGAGGCTGAGGCAGGAGGATTCCAGCATGAGCAATTCAGTGAGATTCTATAAATAAGGGCTAGGAATGTAGTTCAGAGTGAAGACCCTGGATTCAATCCCCTGTAACATACATATACACACATTCACACACACACACACACACACACACACACACACGTCAACCAGTGAGTAAGTTCAACCATTTTTAATCAATGCCACATAGATTTACTACAGCAGGGGACATTTAGGAAGTATGTTAGGAAGGCTGCTAACATCTAATAAGAATACCTGCTAGAAATCTGAAAGAGGAGGCTTGAGACTACCATGCTGGAATGGCAGAGAAAAGATCAAATCACCCCAAACATACTGAGTAGTATCAGGTAGAGACACAATTCTAATATGAGAGAAAGTATTTGAGATCCTCAGCCCAGCCTCACCTCAGCTGGGACAGGCTACCCTTCTGACATGCATAAGACAGGCATGCAAGGCATCATGATCAGAGATAAGAGCCCTCAGCCCTCCCAGCTGACATAGCACTGCCTGGACACAGGTGCCCCACCATCTCCCAAAAGCTTCCAAATGCAAACAATTATGATTTTTAAATCCCTAGCTTCTATATCTCTAAAGATAACATTACATGATACTAATAATCATTCAGTCTGAATTCCTCTTCTTCAGAAGCCATCTTAATTAGTATCTATATGCAATTCAAATAACATGCAACACTCCCAATGAATAATCTAATCTTGCTTTCATATCTACCATCTGTCTTGTTTCACACCCACCCCATATCACCACCGGAGAGGCAGAGAGACCAGGCCCTAACCTGCCCTGTCCCCAGGGGTGACACCAGCCCTAGGGTTGTTCACAAAGTTACATGGCCAGTTTGTGGCTGGTTTCTGTTTGAATACCCGAGCTCAGATGGCTACACCAAGAATTGATATATTGGCTCTTACCCTTTCCTATGTGTCTTCTAGTATTTTCTATGGTTGAGTTTCTGTTTACATTGGAAAGAAGTCCTAGGCAGAACCTGTTCCTGTTATTTGAAGGATCAGTGAATCCATCTATGAGCACGCTTCGGGAGGAAGCTTGGAACGTCTCCCCAACTCGGTTGTTCAGTTCATAGTAGGCGACCGAGCACCAGTGCTGGGGCTCCTCGTAACAAACTGGCCGGAAGTCTGAAAGACAGGGAGCCAGACAGCGCATCATTACCGTCACACCTGGGCTTCACAGCTTGGCACCGGGACATGCAAGGGAGTGCTTTAAACTAGAATAAAGTGTGCTGTTCTGCAGTTTTCTAAACCGACTCTTTAAGGAAACTACTTGGGGTCAGCTCATTTAGCTAGCGCACCTGCGGGGCAGAGGCCTGGGTCTACATGAATCTTCCAGGCTTGGAGCATCTGTAAATTCATGCATTAGGCAGAGGGCCCTGGGGAGAAGACAGCACCAACAGGTTGATGTAACCAGAAGTCAGCAAAATAGACACAGCTAAGGGGAAGGTGAGACATTATCTCATTTTTACACGGAAAAGAAAAAACTCTTACCATCCCAATCTACAGGACAAAAAGAATAATTTTATAACACACTTTAGATTTAAAAAATAATAGTTTGGGTATAACAAAAAACAATATGAAATTTGATTTAAGAGAGACTAAAATCCTGCACAGAGAGTGACTCACTTCTCCTTTGTGTGTGTGCAGGACATCTAGAGACACGTGGCAGCAAAGTATTTTAAAGGCAGCTGGACATGTCATTGGAAAACCCATGAAACGTTACTTTTCATTCCCATTTTAATGTCAAAGTAAGTTTTTCTCTAACCAAGTACAGGTGATATCGTTTTTCTACTCACATGCTTTCTCTACCTTCCCACTGATTATTTTTTATATAGACAGTGTGTTTCAATATACGCTGAAATACAAATTTCTGAAGCACATGTATCATGGGGTACCACATAATTTGAAAAGGATCTCCACATATCAAAAGGCTCCTTCTGGGTTAGTTTAAATATAAAACAAATTCAAACCCCCTTTTCAAAATGAGGTTCACAGCACAGTAGCTTCTGCAGGACCTGGAAGTGTGTGAAGAAAGCTATTCTTGGCCCCAGCCCAGACCAACAGAAGCAAAATCTGCATTTAAGGAAGACTGAATGAAGAAAAAAAAAGAAAGTCTGTACCAATATTAAAGCTGAATAACATTTCACTCAGGAGGCCAAGGGAGGAGGATCACTGTGAGTTTGAGGTCACATGAGGCTAAATAGTGGGTTCAAGGGCAACCTACACAACATAATGACAGCATGTCTCCAAAAAAAAAAAAATTGTCTTAGTAAAGTAAAAATTAGAAGAACTGCAAACTTCTAAGCCAGGCATGGTGTTGGAGTCCCAGTCACCTGGAAGGCTGAGCTAGGTACAGCTTGAGCAGTTCAGACTAACCAGCCTGGACATGTAGTGAGACGCCATCTCAAAAAATAAAAGTACCCCCCCCACTAACCAATCTATAAGCCCTAAAAACTTCTAAGTACTAGGTTAAAATAAAAAAAAATCCCTAGTAGTCTAGTATCGAGAGTAATAAAAACATTCTTTCTCTGGTATTGAGGAATGCCAAAGTTAAAATGCAAAGCCATGCTATCTACCTCTCAAAACACATATAAAATAGCTGGCCAGCACATTTCTGTTTTGTTTTGATGGTGGAGGGAGGATAGGAAACACTTTTAGAAAATCACCATTCGGCTAGTCACCTACAATGTACCTCTGTTAAGTACTGATAGCACTAAGTGACTGTCAGCGGTGGCATCTACAGGTCTGCCGTGGAAGGGGGGTCCCTGGGGTTTCTGAGGCATGACAGGGTGGGATGGTGCATCAACTACAAGAAAGCAACGGAACACAAGAATAGTCAAACCAGTAAACTGTGGAAAGCAGTCCCCTTTTTTGCTGTTAAACTTCCGGGCTTTGTTATTCCTAAGAAGAAAGCACACTAAGATAATAAAACTCTTTTGAAGTAGTGACATTGTGAGTTCCCTACAAAAGTGACTCGCTGTGCTCAGATCCTCAGTGCAGGCTTGGTGCATTTATCCTCTGACTTATGAGTTAACATGGAGTTCAAATGACTTCGTGACAAGATTGCAAATCTATGAGCTGTTCACTGCATTCTTCTCACAGAGCAGTCTTATCTGGCTTATAAAACACAGAGAAAGCTTGCTCCTCCTTGAAGTAAGCTGAATTTTCAGCTTTCATGTGGTCACAGATTGTACAGTGCTCAAAGGATGGCCTGTACCTGAGATACTTCAAGACACACTTCCAAGACAGAATAGACAAAGCCTGGCTCTAACTTTGTATGAAGGCATTTTCTCCCCAAATATTGTCCTTATATAGATCTGTGATCATAGAGAGGCAAACAGTATGCAGTCAGGAGATAACATTTTATTCAAAACTAATTCAAAGCACACTAAAAACTCTCATTCAGAACAAAATCTTCTGGGAGGACCTCAGAATAACACCTTCGATTTTCATTCCTAATGTTAGTTCAAAAGCCTCTTCTTAGAGCACAAGTGGGAGACTGCAGAGAAGCTCAGATCAATCTGCCTTCATTCAACTGTCTGCACGAGCAGTCTCACACCAAGTATGCATGCAGATTCAGGAGTTTGCTGAAAATGCAGATTACTGGTCCACATGCAGAAATTCTTATGGAGCAGATCTGGGATTGGATGTAGCCATGTATGCTGTCACAGGCTCTATGGTAACAAAGGGATTGGAAATTCTGAGAAGCCATGGACAAGGCACTTCTCTGAAAGAAAATAAACTGTGATGCTGGTGGAAAATATTAAGACAGTCCTTTGCAAGTCCTTGAACAATTCTATGTAGATGATTAGGACTGAACACTGAACTAGCATGCAACAGCTATTCTACTCTGATTGAAAGCAGGAATTCAGACAAGATACTTGCCTGCTAACAGACTTATTCATGATAGCTAAGTGGTGGGAACAACCGAAATATCCAACAACTCACAAATAGCCTTTTTATTATGGTATGTTCATACCAAGGAATATTATTTGATCACAAATACAAAGTCCTGATCCATGCTATAGCATGGATGAGCTGTGAAAACACATTTGCTAAGTGAAATAAGCCAGACACAGAAATGCAGATAGTACTTGCATGAGGTAAACCCATAGGAACAGAAAGCAGGTTGGCGGTCACCAGGGGCTGAGGGTGGTGGAACATGGGAGCTGTGGTTAGGGTACTGGCCTTCTCCTTGGGACAGTAAAAAGAAATCACAAGTAGAGCATGATGATGGCTATATAACCTTGTGAATATAATTGCTACCACTGAACTCTTAAAATGGTTAGAGTGACAAATTTTCTTTTTTGTATTTAGTACAAGTCCTACAGGGCCTCACTGCATAGATTGGAGTCATAGGATCCGCCTGTTTTCAACCTCCCAAGTGCTGGGATTGCAGGTGTGCGCCACCACGCCCAGTCTTAGAATGACAAATTTTATGATAGATATATTTCACCACAGCTAAAACATCAATCTAACATACAAAATAATTTAATTGTACACTTAGAGGTAGTGAATCACATAGAATGTGAATTATATCTCAAAGAAACTGTTAAGAAACATAAATGGAGCCAATCTCAAAAGTTAATCTCAAAAGTTCCCTTTATTCTTACTTATCTGTGAATCTATTATTCAGATTGGCACCTCACGCTGTTAATCACACAGAAAGAATCAATCATTTTCTTTGAAATACAAAGGGCTATGGGACACTAACCAGTGTCTCTGGGACACTAACTAGTGGGACACTAACCAGTGTCTCCATCGCTGTTGGCGTCTGGGAAGGACAGG
This sequence comes from Ctenomys sociabilis, assembly GCA_004027165.1. Classification (NCBI taxonomy): domain Eukaryota; kingdom Metazoa; phylum Chordata; class Mammalia; order Rodentia; family Ctenomyidae; genus Ctenomys; species Ctenomys sociabilis. Next base: position 17,090 of record PVKA01002564.1, on the reverse strand, counting down.
CCACCTCCACCTGTCGGTGTGGCCGACAGAATACAAAGCCAGGAATGAACATCTCTGCAGCACAGATGGGTGTGTGTCCTATGCACATGCTTTTTGTGACAAAATTATACTGTCCTCCACCATGGCTCTGCCCTCCAACAGCCTCAGTGCTACCTCCTCTAATCCATTGCCTCCTACCCTGCCCATATTCCAGACTTAGTCCTTATAATCCCTTGCCTGGACTGCTACAGCCTCTAGCACGTTCACAGACTTATTCACCTGATTCTTTTCCATAGTTAGTGTCTCTTGAGGGGCAGAGACCACGGCTTTATCATCATGGCACCTTTAGCACCGGCTTAACATAGGCCATTCCGCAGGTCACTACATACCAAGTCAATAAAAATCTGTATCTCTACTTTTTTTTTTTTTTGTCTTTTTGAGACAGGGTCTCACTATGCAGTTCAGGCTGGCTTTAAGCTCACTTTGTAGCTCACGCTGGTCTCAAACTCACAACAATGCTCCTGCCTCAGCCTCCCAAGTGCTGGGGTTACAGGCCTGCGCCACCATGCCCGGCTTACATCTCTACATCTGAGCTCTAGTACATGCTCCAAACACCTGTGTGGTCATTTCTTTACTTAACAAGCAACTGAAAGGAGTAATTACTGCATTACAGCTCTATGCTGGACACAGAAAAGAGAAGGAATTATATAATTGGACAAATGCGAAAGGAGGTATGGGAATAAATCGCTGAAAAGGCAGAAGGCAAAACTAACTCAGAAAAAGCAACACCCCACCAACCCCATTTCCATTTACCAGTGCTGAGGATTGAACCCAGGGCCTCTACACTCAGCCATATTCCAGCTCTTTCTAAATTTTTACTTTGAGACAAGGTCTCTCTAAATTGCTGAGTTGTCCAGGGTAGGTTTGAACTTGTGCCTCTTCTTCAAGAATGATGAGATTACAGGCATTTCTCTTCCCACATTTCATAAGTTCTTTGAGGATTTGGAGTTGAACTTTTAATTCCTTCTTTAGCAGTGTAAGACAAGGTTTTCAGAGCAAAAGAATTTCATAATTATCTTCTAGATAAATTAACTCATGAATAAATGAATTGATGCAGACCGTAGCAGCCAACACTAAGCGTGGGGACTGACAGCACTGCGTGCTTGTCTGTGGGAGCTTGTTAGTTCCAGGTGTGGCTTATCTCACACCACAAGGTGCACATAAATCTCTTCCTGGAATCGTAACACTGATCCACTTCACAGGTATGGCAGCACACATGATTATGGTGATGAAATAGATTCCCCCCCTCTTTCACATCTACTTTCAATTCAGTGAATAGGTTACCAACAACACCTCAGGCAAGCTGCTGACCTGGCTTCCCAAAGCCAACGGCGAGCATGCACTGGCTAGAGGGTGCCTCGTGCTGCCCCAGGGGCACTGTGCGCACATCTTTTGTAGCTGGGACTCCCTTTGGATTGTTGAAAGAAAAGGCCTGATCCTGACCTTCCACATTGCCTGTCCTCATCCCCACTCTTTCTGCTTGGATTAAAGAAACATTTTAATCTTATTTTACTGCCATAAAGAATATCTCTGGAACTTCCCAGGGATGGTGGTCAAATCCATTTAGTTTCTGAGTACTTCCAGAAAATCAGATCCAGAAATCAGAGTCAAACTGTGTTGTGGCTGCAGAGCTGATCCCAGATGGGGGTGAGTCTGACACTGGCAGAGGGCAGATGGGGTCCAGCGCCTGTAGATGACCAACTTGTAAAGCATCAGAAAGCACTATATGAACACAAGTTATAACGCTTACACTTGCGAGGGTTGACCATAAATCACTGCTTTGGGTCCAATTTTCCCACAGACCACAGCTCTTACTGACCTACCTGAGTGTTGATAGGGGCTCTCTGGCTCGGAAGGGCTTCCTGGGGAGTGGGGATAGCTGGCTGAGCAAGGGGACTGAGAGAACATGTGGCCAGGCGAGAGAGGGAGCGCAGGACACGGAGGCTGCTGGAAGGAGTCGGGGTAGGTGGCATTGTGTGGCATGAGCGGCTCGCTGTGCAGGGAGGCGCTGCGGAACTTGGCCAGGAGGCTGAGCTGGGGGTTATATTCGCTGTGTCTGGGCACGAGTACAGGAGGCAGCACTAGGGAGAAGAAGGGAACAGGAGAGTGAGAACAGCGCTTGGCTCACCAGGACAGAACACAGGACATGTGAGCAGTTGTCTGTCCTGTGGCTGACCACAACAGCTTTCTCTTGGGAATGCCCCTGCACTATCTGTCCTCATTATAAACCGCCCATGAATTTCCATCTCTATGCCTATGTGGATATGTGAGCCACACCAGGCCAAGAGCCTTCCTTCTTTCTGCAGTACCTTTTTTATTTTATTTTATTTTATTTTTTGATACCAGGAATCAAACTCAAGGCACTCTGCTTAGCAGGCAGCGCTGGGCCACTGAGCCACATCCCTGCCCTACCACCTGCATCTTGAGCAGAATGTCAGAATTAATGACCAAGCTCCACAGAGCCTTTCTAATGCCAGCACTCCAGAGAAGGCTGCCCACCCTCTCCCACCTTGAAACTGCCCGAGCTCTCTGGCACTGGCCTCTGAGGGACTGGCTGCTTACGTCTTCCTTTACTTCTGCCAATGCTATATTTTTTCAAAGGCACAATTGGTTTCTAGGGCTTGCAAGTGAAACCCTAAGTGATGCCCAGAATATTTTGCCTTTACAGATTGTGTTGAATTATTTAGATAATCAGCCTCAATTTTAGGCATGACAGCGTGGCTGGGACAAATGCATTCTATTTGTCCTTAATGGAAGGATTTAAAGGTAAGGAGCTAAAAATTATTCAGTAAAACACAAGCAGTTAGTACTAATAAAGGTGAACATATAAAAGATGAGCTACGGCTGTGAGACGGCTCAGTGGAATAAACACTTCCCTGCCAAGAGCAAGGGCCTGAGTTCAATCCCCAGTTCTGCCAAAAAATAAAAATAAAAAAAAATAAAGATCAGCTACAATCAAAACAAATTATAAATCAAGCTCACTTCTTTTAGTGGGTCCCTGTGGATTTCATTTTTCAAAAGAACATGAGTATTCCCGATCCTGAGTCAATATAACGTATAGGAATGGGTCCAAATTCTCTCAAGGGTAAGCTTTGTTTGGGCACTCAGACCTCCTGGAGACAGCTAAGGGGCACAAGGCCTGGCACAATGAGAGAACTGAAATTCAGCCTGGAACCAATATAAATTCCAGATAGAAAATAGAAAATGACCAAAAGCAACAACAAGAAAACTTCACAGAGCTGAAAAAGATCTGTGTCTTCAGGTGAAAAGGAACATGGAGCCCAGTTAACAAAAGAAAGTTTTGGGCCTAGTCATTCCACTTTGTGTTTCAAACACTGAAAGATAAATGGAATAGTCTGGAAACTCCTGGAGGCTCCCAGTGACATACGGGGAAATGAAAATTGACTTTGCACCTCAGTGCTAACCACCGGAAGACAACTGACCAAGGACCTTCCAAAGGAACAGTTTCACCCCCAAATCCATAACAGAAAACAGAATAACTAAAAAATTCAAACTACAGTATAAACAAAAATATAGATATCAAAACTGAGAGGAGTAAATAAGTCAGAAAGTCCTCATCTTTTATTTTAGAAGAGTGATGGATTTTCTATGATGGTAAATTTGGACATGGACTGTAAGCGCACAACTTATAGCTCCTTCCACGATTGGTAGTAATTATGGAAGAAAGAAAAATGACCTGAGCCAGAAATGTTTAAAAGATGTTTTGAGGGATGGATGAGTTAATTCTTACTTTTAGTCATAGTATTGATTTGTTAGCACATGCAAGTATTGATAAGTAACTGTCATAAAACTGTTCTAAAAAGTAAGACCTTGAAAGAGCAAATATTTTCAAACATTTGGAGCATTCAATAACCATGATAATGCAAACAGCAATCCCACAACATACCATTTACTTTTTACCATAATACATTTATATTTTTCCTAATAAGCAATAATTTTCAGTTGTGTGTACAAAAATAAATTCAAGCAGATAATTGAAAGGTCTTACACTAGCTGCAGCTAAGAGTAGAAGAGAAACAAATGATTTCTTCTCCCCTCATAAATTAGTGCTCTTACAATGCTGCCTTCCAAAATTAGAGAACAAACACTCAACATCACTGTGCAAAAGGGATATAGAGAGACAGGTGAAGTGGTGTACACCTGTAATCCCAGCACTCAGGAGGCTGATGCAAGAAGATCATTATGAATTCAAGACCAGCCTGGGCTCAAGGCTAACCTGAACTGCAAGGTGAGACCCTGTCTCAAAAAGACCCAACGAAAGTGAGTGACGTAGAAGGCAGGTGTGTGACTCGCTGGCAGAGTATTTGCCCAGCAGGTCGGAGATCCTGAGTTACATAAACAGTGAAGTTTCCTTTAGTGTTTCCTGTTTATGCAATAATAAAGATGACTCGCCTTAAGCAAGCAGGGGCTGAGGCAGTAAATAATATATAGCTCTTCTTTAATGATATTTGTTTATCACAATGCTAATGTCCAGATAACACTTTTTATTGATGAGCAGAAACTAACACTGATGAAGATGGTGCTTCTGCAAACTTTCATTTCTTCAACAGTAGATCTCAGGCACCAAGAGCAGAGACAGAATTATTTTCTTTATTATGAGTGACAACCATCATGTACCATCTAGGTGAATGTTTGTGAAGAAGACTGTGTTATTCTGGATGCTGTTTGGCTTGACTCATTCAGTTTCATTAGATCTCAACTGAACATATTTTGAAACCCCACAGCCAGCCCCGGTGGCACATGCCCCAACTCCACTCAAGAGGCTGAGGCAGAACTGCTGTCAGTTCCAGGCCAGCTTGGGGTACACCGTGCATTCAAGGCCAGCCTGAATTACATACTGAGACTTTGTCTCAAAAAACACAGCAACAAAATTTAAGCCCCTTCACTCGAAACACTACTATCTTTAATTACTTAAGTTACATACATCTTTACTGCTGCTTACAAATAGAACATGGCATTTACAGACATCCATCTCTATTGTGTGCCACCTTCCAAACACCCTGTCATCTGGGGCTCCATGTTATACACAGGAAAGCAGCAGAAGGAATCACTGGACACAGAGAGATGCAAAGCAGAAAAAAAAAATACTTTAATCTCTGTTCTTTAAAGGTTATAAGGCTTGGATACAGTAAGGTTAGCTCATGTAAAGGAGAAGTTACACTCCTGAGACAACCTCCAGTCACATGAGATAAAATCGGTACACCTGGCAGAAACGCGTTTGCACCGCTTCCATGAGACCCAGGCCAGGCAGTGTGTGGATTAAGAACCTAAAGGGGCCCACTCACGAAGATGCTAAGAGTGGAAACTAAGACTTAAAATGTTTACAAATTCTGAATAACAGCTTGGCACAGGAATTTTATAGATGTTGAAACAAGTAGGTTTAAAAATTGGGCTTGAATTTTATAAAGTCCCTTTAAAACTGTATTTGCATACAGTTCATTTATTTGGTGGGAGTCCTGTTTTGAAGAACTGAAAAATCAGAAAACAAAAGCTGATGCTTCACTACATATAGCTTGAGAAGCACCAAAATTTATTCCTTATGTGGACACATAAATGAAAAGAAAATTAGAAAGCAACTTTTTTTTTCTTCCCCCCCCCTTTTTTTTAATGTATTTAGTACAGGGTCTACAGGGTCTCAATCCATAGATCGGACTCTGTGATTTTCCTGTTTTCAACCTCCTAAGCGCTGGGATTACAGGCACGCACCACCATGCCCAGTCTTAATGGCTGTCTCACGTGCTCCAGGGGCAGGGCCGGCGCAGCACACCAGGATGCAAGTCCTGCCACCTACATAGGCGCTTTAGTCCACAGAAAGCAGCTTTCAATGTACATAAAACCTTCAAAGGCAATACTTAAGCTTTTTTTATAATTAGGGGATCAGCAAACTTGCTTAATATTAACATTTCCAATGTTCTCAAAATATTAATGTCGGGGCCAGGGAGGTGGCTCAGTGGAATAAGCGCTTGCCTGGCAACTATAAGGGCCTGAACTCAATCCCTGGTTCCGGAAAAAAAAAATTCACCTCAAACACGCCTAAGTTTAATGCAAGTTCTATTGTTTCACTGAAATGATCTTTTAGGAGTAAAAATCAGTATATCTTAAATATCATTTTAAATTACTATAATCTTGACCTATTTTTCTGGGAATTCAAGTATAAAATGATTATGTAAAACTCTCTATATGTAAAACTTTGACATCATCTTTAAAGGAACTTATAGTAAAGTTGAAGCATTAAATTGCACTTTAAAATTAAATTTTTTAGTATACAAGAGGAAAATTGGACACATTTTACTCTTATAAGCTATTACAACTTTTCTATATTTTATAAATACATTATTATGAAAGAAAAATATTTCTCTTTTTCAGTGTATTTGGTAGAGGGTCTCACTGTGCAGCCTGGACTCGTAGTGACCCTCCTGTTTTCAGCCTCCCCAGTGCTGAGATGTCAGGCGTGTTCCACCAAGTCTGGTCTTGAAGTACTAAGGATTGAACACCAGTCCCTGTGCTTGCCTAAGCAGGTGATTAGTACACTGAGCTAACTCACTGGCTCTGAAAGAAATTTTTTTTTTAACTTTTATTATTTTTGAAATTTAGATGTGATCATTTTATCCTTTTGCTTTTCTTTCTTTTTTTTTTTTTTTATGGCCCTCCTGGAGGTGGGGCTGGCATAGCACGTGGTGCCAAGGATTGACTAGCAGTCCCTGTGCGCTTGCCTAGGTTTGCCTAAGCAGGCGCTTTAGACCATGGAGCTAGCTTGCTGGCCTGAAAGAAAATATTTTCTAATTCCACTTTTCTACTTTCCTGTGTACCTTGAACAATTCAAATCTCTGAGACAAGAAGAAAGCAAGTTATCTTTGTTATAAACTGAGACAGGACTCATCTCTGTTGTTTTAGACAGGTTCTTGCTGTTGTCTAGGTGGGCCCTCAACTCCTGGGTCCAAGCAATTTCAAGTTGTTGGGAGTACAGATGTGAGGCACTACTCTCACTCCTATTTTTTTTTTCTGAGATATGCAAAGAGTATTTAAAGAGAAAGATGAAAAAGAGAGAAAAAGAAACAGTTTCCTTGATTTCAGGGAAATGCATCAGATCCACCAAGAATGTAGACCCTTGTAATGGCTTCCTGGGACAGGGTCTTGGGGCTGAAAAGAAGTAGCTGGAGTCACACCTGTGCCCAAGCAGGTGACTTCCATCAAGCTCTTCTCACGGGTCACATGATGGCAACCTCTGGGAGCCACTAGCGTTGCCTCCATACTGCTGATGCAGGTCAGGCATGACCTTCACGAAGGTGACTGAACGCTTGAGCTGCTGCCTGGACAGCACTGTCTCCTCCTAGGACATGGGCCATTTCCCTGAGCAAATGTGTCAGCCCTCTGGTTTCCTGGAATGAGGCAGATGGCCAATGAAAGAAAGAAGGCTCCCACTACAAAAACTCTATTCCTGCATGGAATACCACAGCAACACCCCATGCAAAGAGAGCAGCAAGAAAACTGCTGCAATCAGTGCACAGGAATGAAGGTAAACACCAGGCTTCTTTAGGAAGGAGGTGGTAGGTGGGGCACACACAAGTATTAGTGTGTGACAAGTTTTGGAACAGGATTTTCCTATATTTTAAACTGCAATTTTTAAGAAATGCATTTACTTACTTAGCAGGGCATTTATGTAGCATGCGTGAGACCCTATATTTGATCCTCAGCACCAGAAGAAAAATGTAACCCCTCCCCTTACATACATCATATTTAAGAACAACTGCCCATCTTTCCCCAACCTGCCTTTAGTCCTAGAATAATTTTCATCTGGCTTTTCTGGTAGAAGAAACACTTCTCATGTAGCAGAGATATGAAATGCTTTTGGCTTATCTGTGTTTAGACCAAGTAGAGCCAAAAGCTTTCTTCAGTTTAGCTCAGTATAGTTCAGTGTAGTTGGTGGGGATGTTTATGTTTTTATAGCTAATCATTACCAAGGCCATTTTAAGACCTTTTGAAACATTAAGAACCAGGAAAAGGAAAAGATTATGATGATTCCTTCTAACTTAAGCCACATAAAACTATTCTTTGCAAAAACACTCAAAGCTTACATGTGTATTGAAATTAAAATATATTCTGCCTAGATTTTTCTGGATACAGAATGTTGGATTCACTCCTCACAGTTGACTCTCACTTTCTCTACCAGCAGAGATCCTTGTCTTGTGGGTGCCCACCATTCTCCACTGAGACACGTCCCCTGAACTCTGCAACAAACCTGGACCCCACAAGCAAACCCACCTGGGGTCTCCACTCGGCAGTAGTGGTAGGGATTGATGCACACCTCCTTCTGCTTGGAGCCAAATGGAAACTCACAGCACTCCAGGGGCTTCAGCTCATGGTGCGACTGCAGGTCCGGCCACCGCCACACGCGGCAGTAGATAACGTGGGGCAGACCCTTGCGGTGGGACACCTGCAGGCGCCCGTCTAGGGACCTAGGAATCGTGACACACTTGCTGGGCTGCCCTGGAGAGCTGAGAGCCCTCTCCAGCTCGTCCATGGCCCCTTTCTTCTTCTTTAGCTTCTTCACTAAGGAGTCAACTGCCTTTTCAGCCCACTTCTCCTCCTCATCTCCTTGCTTCCAGCCGAGCAGTCTTTTCACTGCAGGGCTGGTGAAGGAGAAGAGGGAGCTGATGGGGGTGCTGGGGTGCATATGAGGTGAACCACAGGAGTCTGCCCACAGGAAACCAGGCCCGTGGCCCTTCAAGGCTTGCTGGGCCCCAGGGAGGTCAGCAGCAAGGAACTCCCTGGGGATGTCATAGGTGCAGTGCTGCCTCTTCTGCAGGAAGCATCAGTGGCAGATTCATGGTGGGAAGTGTGGCGGCCTCCTCTAGAGCCCCTTGGTGGATTGGCCAACTCTGCAAGAGAAGGAATTGCCTCCGTGAGCACAACCCAGAGAATTTGCAGAAAAATGTATAGAAAGAACATTGTTAAGATGTTTTAACTTAAGAGCTCTAGTCTTCTCCAGCCCTGGCCACCCACATTGTGATCACTGCCACCTCCTGGTTATGATCATCGCCTTCAAAAGCTTTTGGAGTTTGTCTCTTTCCACTTTCACCGAACCCTGAGGCCCAGCCCACTCTGCCACTCATCTAGTTCACTGTCGTGGCCTCTGCAGTGACTCTTCTCCTTCTTCTCTCCTCCCACTCTAATCCATTTACCGTGCTCCCAAACACAGCTTTTGCCAAGTCATTTTCCTATTTAAGACATTATGCGGCTCCTTGGTTTCCCAAGTGCAAGTCTCTGCCTGGGCTTCCAAGGTCTCCACAATCTTCCTGAATGTTCATGTCTTATTTTTTAGGCTGCACACACAAAAAAAAATCCAGCTTCACTGTAGGAAATATATATCAGTGAAAGAAAAACAATGAGATGGCCAGTCATCTCTCCACTCGGGGAGGGCCACTCCTCTACAGCTGCTGTTCCCAAATACTTTACAGGATGATGGTTCTCAAAGTCAGTCCCCAAGATTCCTGGAGCCCACAGACTCTTTGGCAGGGCTTGTGAGGTCCTCTCTTTTCCAATTATGTGTCTGTGGGAATGAAATTTTTGTCATATACTGAAACCAAAATAACAGATCACACAGGCTATATGCCAAAGCGAATATGAAAATCCTGGTGTTATTTATTAAACTAAAGATTGAAGATACAAGACTGGGCATGGTGGTGGCATGCACCTGTAATCCCAGCGCTTGGTAGGCTGAAAACAGGAGGATCATTATGAGTCCAATCTACATAATGAGACTCTGTAGACCTTGTACTAAATACATTTTTAAAAAGCTACAGATATAAAATAATCATTTTTTTTTGAGATAGGGTTAGTGCATCTCAGGCCAGCCTTGAGCTTGTGCCAATTCTCCTGCTTCAGCCTCCCAAGTACTGGTACTCCAGGTATGTGCCACCATGCCTGGCTCTCCTCTATTTTGTAAAACATAGTTTTTAACGTTAAAATGTTCATATTTAATTCATTATTCTATTATACATTCACATGTAATCATATGTAATGGATTCATTGTTTTTAATGATTCAATAAATTTATTTTTAAATTTCTTATAGTTTTAATGCTTAAAAGGAAAAAAGAATTGAGCAGACGTAACACACATAAGCAGTAGTTTCTTAGAATTCTCCACGTGATTTTTAAGTGGAAAGGAGCCAAACGACCAAAGCCTGCCTGCGGGAACGCCCTTCCACAAGTCGCACACCGTCACATTCATAAGTGTACACCCCAGAAAGCGCTCTTGTGTCTAAAAACTGCTGAGTTCTTCCCTTGCTCATCCAAAGGAGACATTCCTTCCCAATTATTCAGCCGGCCCACTTAAATTTCCTGAGGTAGAACCACATTTCCTAGGCTGTGAAAGTGTCAGTCTAAACAAAACCTTCTCCTTCCCCATTTTCTGAAGCAGCAACCAGACTAATGTTTCAGGGGTGCTAAGTGGTCACCTTTTGGAGCAAGCAGACTCACTGTAGTCTCCTACAATGAATGCAGCTCATAATCTCCAAAAACTGCTTGATTAATATACACTAAACATAATTTTTCTCCTTTGTCTCCCTGAAAGAAGTGAGCTTTTTGAGGAACATTATGTAAATGCCACCTCCAGCCAACACACAGGTCAGGGCTAGGGCTAGACCAGGGTTAGTGCCTGCGAGGGCTGTGTTCCACCAATGAGCAACATCCCCAGCCTTAAATTTCTTCTGCACAAAGGAAATATGTGATCTTGTGCCCTGGTGATCTTTACCGGGCACCTCCTGATGCAGGATGTCAGCCGAGTTACACAAAAATCTGTGACATTTAACAAGCTGACTGCAAGGCTTACATCACTCTGTTCCTCATACGGACCCCATTTAAGATTGCACAGAGGTAGACTGTGAGGAAAAGCATTAAAGGATCGGGAGCTTTCCCGCCTGGCAGGCCGACTTACACTCACTCTTCTTTGGAAAGGTTGATTTTGTAGCTTAACAATTGTACATTTATAAAATATGGCTAAGCCACTGTGCTCAGGTTGTGTTTACGCCAGCGAGACAAGCTGCTGCGCAGCAGCGGCGGGTGCAGAGGGGAGCACGGAGCAGGAAAACCGGCACGACACAAAGGAGTCTGAACCCCGAAGGGCACTGGATCATGCTTCATTTTACATGGCATAAATATTTAGAGTTTAGGCCAGTAACAAAGAAAAGACTTGTAAAAATGTTCAGTAGAGCTAAACTAAATATAGCTTTTGAAAAACTTTTCTCATGGAACAAATTACAATTCCCCAAACTGAGGTTTGTTTGCCTTGTTTTAAACTGAGGGTTCCTATCTACTAATGGCACGAAAAACCAACTTATCAGAACAAAATGGGTTTTGTAAAAACCAACAAAGCAGACGGTATTTTAGGGCAGCTAACAAAGAAAGAATAATGAAGTGTATGATGAGTCACTAAAACACTTCGTTCAGAAGTGTGCACACGTGTGTGTGTGTGTGTGTGTGTGTGTGTGTGGGAGGGGAGGGGGGGTGCGTGTGTGATGTAGGACTCCACATGCCAAAAAAAGTTCTTTGCCTCACAATCAAAAAAGTTTGAAAGACATGGCTCCTAAATAGTGTATCCCCTGCCATCTGAGTTCTACATTGATAAGTGACACTCTGGGGTTACCTACCGTCCTTCCTTGTCCCTCTAGAGAATTACACATTCTCATTACACACAGGCCCTTGTAATAAGAGACATCCCCAAGAGTTAAATTTATAAGTTCAGAGTGATAAACACAACATTCAATGGCCTCTGGGTAGGGAAGGAAGAGAACAAAAAATAAGGCTGATGTGGGTACGTGGGTACTCCAACTATTATTCTCTGTACTTGTTTGTATGTTTGATGTATGTTTAGCAGAAAAAGTAAACACTAAAAATGAATCAAACTTGGAATCTCATGAACAATAAAGTCTTTGTCTGTTCTAATAGTTTCTATAAAATGAGTTACACTTGGAATTTCTCTAATACTGAGATTCTTGTCTCTGCATTTATAGTTTCTATTTGTCTGTGAGCAATTTGGGGTCATAATGGTTATTCCATTCTCATTCCTCTAAGGTTGTAGGCTCTAGAAGAACAAAGGGGTCCCTTGTTAGCTACTCATTGCCCTAAAGAAAACAGTGCTGGTCCCCCCTGCCCATATTTACCAAGTAGCGTCAACCTGGCTCCCAACAGTTTTCTACTGCAGGAGACTTCTAAATGTCCAAAGACCCTGGGACCTCCTGAGGATATCATGGCATGGACAGGCTTCACCAACCCAAATAGACCACTCTCATAGGGACCTTTAAAAACTACAGCTGTGGAAATAGGGGGAAGGTCAATTAATACTGCCTATAGGTACATCAATCTTATAAAGTATGAAAAAGAAGAAGAAATAAGGTGCCTTATAAAAATGAATGTATACAAAGCATTTATAAACAGAAATATAACTGTAGTTAATTCCTACAGCATATAACAAGAGCCAAGCAGGACATGAGATATGAAGAGAGTTCTTAGCTCAATCTGGGGAGTTCTAGGATCACTGAAAAGATAACTGAGTTGCTGTTAGAAGGGTTAAAATCACAAGAAGTAAACTGCCTTGGCAGACTAGTGTTGTACTCCAAGATGTGTGTATGTGTGTGTGAGAGAGAGAGAGAGGAAGAGAGAAAGAGAGAGAGAGAGGAAAAAGGGAGAGAGGGAACAGGAAGGGAGGGGCCTCACTTTAGAAAAGAATTGTGGCCTTCATCCCAGATGAGCGGTGCGAGGGCAGGCAAGCCAAATGCCATCTCCACAGCTCCTGACTCCTCATCTGCAGATCAGGATGTCTCGGCCTCCACAGAGGTCTGCACGCAGGGCAGATGCCTGCTCTGGCTCTCTGCTGGCCGGGCCATGGAGGAGCCTGCTGTTGCCTCATCAATCAGTGTGTCTGGGGTGGAGCATGAGCCCGCCATCACACACCCCACGACGGGAACACGGCGAAGTAACCACTTATTCTCCACAAGCATCAGACTTACTCTGAATAACAACTGTCACCTCCACTCTGCTTTCTAGCTGTTTCTTTCTGGAATTACTCCTATGAATAAGAAGGAAGAAGAGTGAAAATGTGTGCTTGGAGCATCTGCTGACGCCTCACCTGGTGGTCACAGCCTCTGGTCTCTCTGGGCTCCTTCTGTTGACCATCAGAGCTTTCCTTCTTTGGACAGAGAAGAAAAAAGCACCATGGCTGTGCTCTCTGCCCTTCAGTCCAGCCTCCTTCACACACACCCAACTCAAAAGCAGGACTCCTTTCTTTGTCTGGCATCCAAATTTTATAATAAACTCCAGCTCAGTGAGCAAAACAACTTGCCATTTTCAAGATTTTTATATAAACAGGCCCACTTAAAAGAAAAGCAGCACTGACCACATGCATACACCATGATTTAACTATATGTAATTCAATGCTAAAAAACAATTTACCCAATTCCTGCTACCCCAAAAAAAAAAAAAAAAAAAAATTTACTCAGCCAGCTAAGGGTTTGGGAAACATGTTTTTTGGTTGGTTGTTTGTTTTTAAGTGCCAGTTTAAATTCACCTTCCTTCTTCCTAAGCACTGAAGATTATTTCCATACACTTGGTTTTGGAAGTGTAGTTTTTAACCCTGAGGAAAATAAAGGGTAAGAAACACTATTTTCAGCAGTGTTTGTGGGGGGCAAATACCAGAGGACTGGGCCTAAGGAGCCCCTCAGCAGCCTCTCTAGCCCCTGTTTAGAATCAGTGTGGCCAAGACTAGTTCTTGTCACCTACCAGCCTGAACAGCATAATCAGCTGTGAGTGTTCAACAGAGCCTATGCCCCCATCACCACAGAGTGTCATTGTTCAATTATTTGTTACTGTTGTTTGTTTTTCAAATTTGTCAACTCCAGCCCTCCAAGTCATGGCCAGAATTAAGTATTCCCTCTAGAAAATAGTTTACTGCCCCAATTTAGATTAGAACACCCTTGCTGGGGGGATGTTTAATCCTCTCCAAGGAACAGGCTGTTTTCTTGACTTCTTTTATAGCATTTTTTGTGCACTAGTAATTAATACAGAAATAAGAGGTCTGTTTAGTGTGGAAACAGCTCACCCCAAAAGAAATCTTTGTCCAACAGAGCTGGCCCTTATTATCACAACTGGCATACATACTCCAGGTTTCACTACTGTATACTCTTGAAGCTTCACTTAAAACATGCACACAAAAATGCATATGTGACTGAGCCTAATGTGCCTTCACCCAAGCTAGCTTGCCATCCCCACACACGCAGTGAGCAAATGAGCGGCGGTCGTAAGACTGCATTGGAAAAGAGAAACAATTACCTCATGCACGGACCAGTCTAGTGTCATGGAGTGGGATAAACATGGAAATGGTCATAATTTCACATTCTCAGCAGAAGGCTTTCCTAGCTGTACTTAGAGGTTTTCTACCAATCTGTGAGGAGACACCAATTCTCTGGGGTTTTGTGTTTTTTTGTTTTGTTGTTTTTTTTGGTACTGGTACTCAAACTCATGATCTCGCACTTGGCGAGGTAAGCACTGTGCCACTGAGCTATAACCCCAGCCCTCTTTGACTTCCTAATTCAGGGGACAATGAAGGGATCTGAAGACATCTATGGATGCCTGGATTATCTACATATTTTGCCTAACAGTGAAAATACAGATTTCTCCAAAGAGACAGAGTTCATAGGTATTTCACAGGCGTGGACCAACATACTCATCTTATGCACACTTTCGGCTCAAGATATTGTCAGAGAGGAGTTTTTCAGGATGAGTACCCCTGTAGCCAAGGTACTCCTCTAGTGAGTAGTGGCACTAACAGTGAAGGCCAAGGCGGTCTGCCTCCATTCAGCATGCTTCAAAGCCACAACACCAGCCTGCTCCTAAAGAAGTTGGAGGAAAGCAAGAGCAGGTGGGAGCTTAGGACGCACAGAGAGCAAAGGTCCCTGCACCCAGCCATGCACCTGAGCTGCACCTAAGGTGAGGAAGCCACTCTGAAACGGGAATATGGGCATTCATATTTCTTATGGAAAATATACAGCCCCTTCACTGCTTCTTAAACCCTTTTCATACCATAGCTTACACTAGGAAGAGACTGGTGTCACTTTCACATCCCTTAAAGGATGTGGGTAAACTGTTTACAATCAATACCTTTGAGAAAGGTGTAGTGGCTGGGAGAGAAGAAGATGGAAGGCATTTCTCTTCACTTTACATCTTGTATCAGCTGAAAATGCCTCTCAATTCAGAAAAATCACAACAGAAAACTGAAAGAGAAGACTGCAGAAAAGTTAAAAAATATCTTGACCATTGTTTATCTGGGCATTGATTGTTTCAGAAGATGCATACTTGAGTTCTTCTTGAATAAGATTTTTATAAACAGAGGTTGACATCCCCTACCCGATGCCTTCTCCAACATGATTTGGAGGTGGATCAAATGATGAATCTCTTCCATGTGGCCATGTATCTCGGTCCAGCTCTTGTTAAGACTATAGGCACCAGGGAGATGGCTCAGTAGAATAAGTGCTTTCTGGCAAGCACAAGGGCCTGAGTTCAATCCTCAGTTCCACCAAAAAAAAAAAAAAAAAAAAAAGAAAAAAGAAAAAAAAAGACTACAGAAAGACACACCAATTTGGATTTTAAAAGTAATGAGCTATTTGCCCTTAAATGTGGCTGCATGTTTCTGTCATCACCAAGGTAAGTCTTGGGCTTCCAGAGAGGCAGTAAGTAGTGATCATCTTACAAACATGGACAGCACATGCAGGAAGGACTCTTGTTTGTACTAAAACCTTCAATAAACAGCCAGAACTCAATGGAGGAACAACAGAACCAAATAGGTCCTCACTTCACAGTGGAACTCAAATAGGCTTGCAACAAAGCGCTGGTGTTATCCAGAGCCTATGTTTAATAGAGACCCCTCTCCAACCTGATTCTTTATCTGCATTAGAGCAATTTGATTGAAATTTCTTATGCACACAAGTTTAGATTATCCCATTACTAACAATGCAATTTTCTTCCTTCCATTATATTTGTAATTCTTAATATGTTTTATAAACATCCCACATTCTCAGGGACAATAACATTTAAGGCCAAGTATTTCAGCATAAATGATTTATGAATTACAAACTGAAGATGTTTAGAAATCTATTTTTATTGAATTGTTTATAAATTTGTGAATAACTATTGCCCTTCAAAAAAAACCTTCTGTACCTTAGCAACCTCAAGAAGAATAAACCAGATTTTATGCAACACAAGTTGTCCTTATTCCAAGAAATTTTGACCCATGAAAATCTGGGTTTACCACAAATATAAACTTGGAAAGCTTATTTGTCTTACACAATGACTCATATTACATGTAAAAGTATGATTCAATTTATAAGTTTGATTCACATAATTTTTGCATCAATAAATATGCTTCTACCCAATGAATATTTACCAAATTTTATTTTGTAGTTCTTAGAGTCAGCTACCAAACTTTATTGATTTTTACTTCTAAAGGATTATCTAACTCTTTGATCAGAAGCAATCTAGACTTCAGTAGAATTAGGATGTAACACTTCACATTTTTACTTCCAAAATATAATTTAACTTTAAAAACATATTGTGTCCATCTTACCATTTAAACATTTTTGTTGGGCATTGAAAAATATCACTGTGAGCAAGCTGCAGAACAAATCAAATGAGTTTTGAGGACACTTTATCTTATAAACTCTTTGCCCATCAAAACATCAAATATCCTCAAAGCTTTCAGAATTTTACAACTGTTCCAGCTTGTGTGCAAGCAAACAGTGTTATTTTACTGCCAGTCAATGAAACACTTCTTAAAAGTGCTCCCAGAATGCCCTTCAGAAAACAGAGACACGCATTCTTCTAAGTATCAGACGGTATCCACGCAGAATAACTTAACTCTAATGTGGAAAATGGATATGTATGTCCCATTTTTAAAGTAGGTGCTTAACATGGGTCTTAAGGTACCTAGGCATACTCAACTTTTTTTCTCATTGTTGGAAAGTCATCTCAAGACAGCTTGG